>RJVU01053030.1:1756802-1855454 GCA_003731715.1 Anabarilius grahami
ACGTACAGTAGAATGTACCAACAGGAGCAAGATCGTTATGACTCCCATAATTTATTAAAATAATACGTTGTTGTATTAAAATGTGGCTTGCTATGATTAATTAGTGATGATGCTGTAAGCACGTAATGAGTCATTTGCCCTCTTGTTGATGATTTACATTTTTAAAAAAATTGAACAATTTCAAATTCAAAAAGTTTTTCATATGTTTTATGTTTGGTATCATATTTGATACATCAGGCTTTTATGGCTCGTCTAGTGTGATATAGTGAGAATAGGAAAGAAACACCTCAATTTTATTCAGAGGCCCAAACTGAGCAAAAACTTGCAATTTGGTGCAGATGTTGCTATTTATATTGTCAAAAAATAAAAAATGATGATAGCTTGTACTGTAAATCAACAAGATCTTTTTAATAGTATTGCAGACTACTTAAAATGCTTAGAAATATCAATTGTTACTCTATATTTCCTAGTAATATGTCTTATTGAGATTATTTTAAAATGCTTAATTTTTTTATCAAAGCTCTGTAGTTGTAATTTTGGGGGGCGAAACATATAATGCATGCAATGCGATGATGATTGATAGATGTACAAAAATAACGTTGCTCAAAAGCCTGATGTATTATATTTGATACTCACATTTTAACATGATTTTTCTGTTTTAAAAAAAAATGGATGGATGACTAATCAAGTAAACCTAGGTTGCTTCAGTAAATATTCATCTTAAAATGTAACCAACAACAATATGAAAGTTATTCTTGTGCTTGAATTTAAAAAACTTCACAGCAAAAAAAACATGTACCACGAGCTGAAGGTGGATAATTTTTAGAACCTTTATTTGCTAAATATTATAAACTATCAATCAGATGGTGTAGTAGATTGAGTACAAGTCTTTTCTGCAAAGTTTTGATCATACATAGTTCTCTCATGAAACTCTAGATGGCGCAGGCTGATGGGTCTTAACACAAGCTGATTATAATTACAGCGTTAACTACTTGGCACAAGCTGATTGGTCCCTGTCACATCTGCAGCCAAAGAGCTTGTTGCTCGCACATTTAAATGGCTAGTTACATTCACTATAGCAGTTTGCTGCGCGCTTCACAGTTCCTCTAAAACCCTCCACCTTCCCCAGCTCCACCTGTATAGATCTGCTATGGGTTATGTATGCTATTTGTGCAGCAGCACTATGTCTTACTCACAGCATTGTATCGGCGAATATATTGACAGTAGCAAATTCCCGTACTTGCTCTGCAGCAGCAGCAATAATTAGCAGCAGCAGTGTAGCAGATCTATTTCGCCAAGACCAAATACATTAACATTGTCATATCCATTACCATGCTAAAAATCTTCAGTGAGTTATGATAGAAATGTTGATATTTTACAGGCCTTAGAAATTTGAATATTAAATGTGATAATGTAGGCTTTATAGGGTAAAACTTAAATCTAGCATGTAGTACGCGGAGTACGTAATGTAGCCATCACCTCTGAATGATGGATTGATTAACCTGTGAGCATGAAATATTGATGAAATACTGGTATGACAGTACTGTAAAGCACAGTACAGTCTGTCATCAGTTTGTTTTGGTTCCTAGTTAATATTTGATAATCATCTGACAGTTGTTCTTGTGTGTTGTGATCATATGTTTATGTGTACACTTAAAAGTGAGAAAGCGGTTGGTTTCTGATTGGGCGGCTTTATCAGGTTTATTTCATCCTTATTTGATGTACATAGACTCCATCCTCATGCACTTCCCATTCTCTCAGGGTTACGGTCTGCAGATGACTGCATAGTTACACCTATATGTAGAAATATATTTTCTGTTAGACTTTCAGTTCCTTATATGTAACTCACGTGGGTTTTGGAGCATATTGCAAATTGGTCTCTTTTGTCCGATGAACTTGGCTTGTCGCTTTTAAAATTATAACCAAACCATTGTACAGAAAATGCTTTTGATTTATCTTCATTCATGATGTTGTCTGTTTTCCTGCCCAGCTTTTACTGCCTCCTGTGTTACTCTAAATCATTGCAGCTGCAGTTAGAAACAAACTTCAGTGTTTTAGGTCTTTTTAGGTCTAGGTCAGCATGTTCCAGCACCATATGACTCTCATCTCAAGTGTCACACATTTAAGCAATTCTTCATAACATACAGAGAATTTATAAGACTCTAATGGCCAGCTTGCACCAGCACAAACCCTCTTTTGGAATTAAAAAAAAAAACTACTGTCAGGATTTTTTTAAGGGCGTGCAATTTTTTTTGTATGAGCATATGTAGGAGTTTCCCTGTCAGATGCAAAAATGATTGTTAGAGAAACCACTGAGAACAGAAAGAGCACGTGTTAGAAGAGAATGTTCTCCACTTGTTCATTTATTTGGAATTTTAATTTGCTGCGTCTGTTGTTAAATTACCCTCACCCAATTACCATCAGCTCTGCTCGTTTGCGACTCTACGCTAATTTGCCCTGCTTTTGGTAGATTGTCATTAGAAATAGGCTGCTGTCTTTGTATTTTTTAATTTGCGCATTGTCAGTTCATCAGCCACAGAACTTTACACTCCCATCTGCACATTTATGGGATTGCGGTCTCACACTAATTTGCCCTGTTTAGTAAATCTTTCCCTAAATGTTTTAAAAATAGGTTTAATTATTTGCACGTTAATAAGTTTTTGATGTATGAAAACTATTAAAATGCTTTTCTGGTGACCATTCTTGAGCAAATTGTGCAACCTTGTCTGCACAATGTACAAATAGCAGAAAAACAATTCAAAATGGTCACCACAACGTGATTAACAAAAAGCTTTTTACTGTTTTATTCAAAGTCAGCCCTTCATTATCAATTTTATGACCATTTATTACCATTTTATATGCGTCATATGCTTGCAAAGTGAAGAAATGGGTTTGTAGCCAACATTGTGCAATACAAGATTTGGGGCCAGATTTACTAACAGCTTGCGTCAGCGCAAACACTCTTTTGGCGTTGAAAAACTACTGTCAGGATTTACTAAAGAGATGCAGTGAAAAGGTGTGGACACTTATTTTTGCAGCTGGCCTTATTGCATATGCATTTGTAGTAGGGCTGGGCGATATGGCTGAAAACTGTATCACGATATCAGTGTTTCATATCGGTCGATATCGATAATTATTGATATTTTTTATGAGCCATGTAAAATAAGGACTAGGAGAAAAGTATATTACATTTAAACATTTTTATTATACATCTGATCATAATCCCCTCGGCTATTAAGACAGAAATGTCAACAACCATGGAAAACTCAAATAATTAAAATTTAAACTTAAGTCTAAAGTCACAATGAACACTTAACAATTATCTCTTAACATTTAAGGTGCAAAATGAAAGAAAATGTAAGAAATGGTTAATAAAGTGTAATAAAATAGTGCAAAGTGTTAAACAGGGTGCGATTTGTGAAAAAAACAGAGGGGGGGATGTTTTGAAAAGTTTTTTTTTTGTTGAAAATTTGTTAAAAACCACAGTAGAGCTATACTATTTTTGGCAGCTGTTACAGAAACATTTTTACAAAAACATCGTCTGATTTAACCTTGAGATTTAAAGTATTAGATGGCTTAGATATTTGCACCCCTACAATGACACTAATAATTCTTAATTTCTGATAGAAATGCAAAATCATTCGGTAGTTATTAATAGACACAAACCTTTACATTCAGTCGCGTTTGCTCCCATTTATGTTTGATCACAGTGCATACACATACAAACTTTAAGTCCAAAAGTGCGCACATTTGTAGAAATACACGTTTACCTCAGAGTTCATTAGATAGAATATAAGATGGGCCGTACGCAGGGTTTCATAATTACCGAGGACAGAAAATGTTGTTTGCTAGGGGGGTACGGGGGCATAGTCCCCTAGAAAATTTAGATTTCCCTGGTGTACATATGTGCATTTTTAAGACGTTTTAAAGCCAACAAATTGGATAACAATAGCTTTAAAACCATGTCAACAAATGGATACATGGACAGTTTTGAGGCAGTTTTAATCGCATGTTTGGTAATTTCATGACTTAACTTACAACAGAACAACGACAGTCATTGCTTGTAGTTTCTTTTGCGCTTTATTTAAGCTATAATAAAGTAATGCAGCGTGCGCCGGCGCATTTGCGCATGCAGTTCTTGAGTGCGCGCCATGAGCACATTAACGGCTGATTGGACAGTCATGTTAACTTTTTTGAGTTTTAATAACATAGCCTGACAACATCTCATCTAACCGCAGTTCACTGTTGTTCAACTGAAGCTCCCTCGTCGTCACCTGCACCTTTTCTGCGCTCGTTTGACTTGCGCCTGGCGCTGAGGGAAGTCGGAATGTGTTACATGACTGGCTGTTAGCGTGTCACTCCAGAGAGCGAGTGCCTTTGTTAATGCAACCAAACTTGCTTCGCAACCTGTTTTCTTCCGACGAACAATAAAAAATATCGAACGTTTTATCGAACACATTTTTTATTGATATCGATCACGTGTCTATCGCGATACATATCGTTATCGTTTTATCGCCCAGCCCCAAGTTTTCCTTTCAGATGCAAAATTTATGGGAGGAGGGTATTTAAATGAATCATGCAAGGTGATTTACTAAGGTTTGCGCTAGTCAATTTATTGGTATTTGCGCCAGTATTTACCACCCAAAAAAAGCACGTCTTAAACCAGGCGCTAATTTGCACTGCTTTTTGTAGATTGTGTTGGTCATTATGGAAATGATCCGGCTGCGTCTGGGTTCTTTAATTTGTGCGTCTTCAGTAGATCACGAGCAGAAATTTCCACTCACATTGGCACTTTTTTAGAATTGTGCGCTCACACTAATTTGCCCTATTTAGTAAATCTGGCTCTTAGTGTTGTCACGATACTGGAATTTGTAACTTCAGTACGATACCTTGAAAAATATCGATACTGTGGGGAAAACTTCCATATAGATATTTATATCAAAATTTTTTTGATAATTTTGGGTAATTTTATTGTAATAGCTTAAACACAGCACAGGGAGGCTTTATTTAAAATTTACACAAACATAAAGTATTAAAATAAGAACAAATAAATTGCAAATGATAGCACAAATAAATACAACAGAATAAAGAGACAAATGAAATAAACATGGATAAGTTTTTTCAGGTGGGTCTCCCAGCAGTAACCTATTCAGGTAAGAAATACTACAGAAATTAAATAAAGTAATCAAATGTAAAAAAACACTGGATAGTCTTCATTGTAAATTAAATACAGATTAATGCTTACAACTAAAGTTACAAAAGTTGTTCAGTCAAGAGCAAGGTCTTTTGTTCTTTGATTAACATGACAGACAGCAGCTGGTTTATTAGGCTGATGTCACTTTAAGAGCTTATGTGCACAGATCCAAAATACTGTTACACATGCATTTTCTTTCTTAACTATTTGCATTCCAAAACTGACTGTTTACATGAATACTCGCCAAGACGGGCATTTTAACATAATTTTGTGTGTATTTGATCATTTTTAAGCACTATAAGCCATGAAAAAGAACTCAATTTGGTACCCGCAAGCTGTTTGAGAGGCGGCTTTATGTGCGCGCCACTTATATAGATCAGTGTGAGCGCAAACCCTGGAAATAAGTCAAATTTGAATTCAGGCCCTGCAACACCACTATTCAAACGGAGCAAATAATACAACTGAGTGAGAGGAGGCAGGTGTGTATCAGTTTGCTAGAGGAGAGAAGAGAGAGCAAGAACTCGCAGTTGGTATCAGTGTATCGATACTGCAGAAAAGGAGTATTGAAATCGCTTCAGATATTTCAGCATCGATATGTATCGAAATATTGATATTTTTGGCAACACTAAGGTTAATCTAAACAATAAGGTTAATGAAACAACTATTAACATTTACTGATGTATTTTCAGTTGCTGTAGTAGACTAACATTGTTGCACTTTCTAAAACATCTTTTTCTTTAGCAAGCGAGAGCAGAACAAGAAGAAGAGTTCATCAGTAACACACTGTTCAAGAAGATTCAGGCCCTTCAGAAAGAGAAAGAAACACTAGCAGTCAACTATGAGAAGGAAGAGGAGTTCCTCACCAATGAGCTCTCTCGAAAACTCATGCAAGTAAGTGCTAAGCTGTCTTCGATGTGTGTCTGGGATTTGCTTTCTGTGGTCAGCACTGAAGAAATGGCCGCTAACATAGATTACATTTGACACGTTTACCATAGCATTGAGTGTTTCTCAAGAGCACATATTGCATAGCAAATGTAGTGCACTTGATAAGTAAAATAAGTTGGTAAACTTTCCACCATAGTGTGCAGAGCTCGGCGATAAGTCACTGAGGAAATGTTGTGCAAAGTATGATTTATCGGCAGCCTTGACCAATCCTTTAGGGATCAATTAAACATACACACAACCTTGTTAATAGTGATAGATGGCTGTGTCTGAGCTCGCCTACCTAAGAAATAACTTCCTCAAAAGGCCCTTTCTAGTTCCACCTCACTCTTGAGGTTCATCAACCTTAAAGGTAGTGATTCATGCTCTTTTGGGGAACTGTTTCTGCAGTGTCGTTTTTAAGGAACTTCTTATGGTTTAAGAGTCAAGGGAATTCTGTTTGTCCTCAGCTTCCTGTGGTACATGAGAAAAAGAGGCAGAGATAGAGTGGGGAAGGGAGAGCTGCAGAAAAGCATATGGTCACCTGTGTCTCTACATATTTCATCACAGATGGGTAAATGTTGAGTCATGGTTGAGTCATGGTTGCAGTCTGTTGGAAATGCAGCTGTAAGCACTCAGATTCTACAAATGTTCTCCTGAGCTAAGACTGGAAATCAGAAAGTGTTTTTCATTTAAAAAAAATAAAAAATACTGGAGCAAAATGATTTTCATGACTTTTACTTCCGAAATGTATAATTACTGACTTTATACACTACTGTTATAGCTGTTTTATTATATTTAATATGCTGATTTGGTGCTCAAGAAACATTTCTTATTATCAATGTTGAAAACAGTTGTTCTGCTTAATATTGTTTTGAGGAAACTGTGATACATTTTTAAAGAGTTGAACAAATGAACAGCAATTATATGGAATAGAAATCTTTTGTAACATTATAAATGTATTTACCATCACTTTTAATCAATTTAATGCATATTTGCTGAATATTAATTTCTTAAAAAAAAATATATACAGTACAGTCCAAAAGTTTGGAACCACTAAGATTTTTAATGTTTTTAAAAGAAGTTTCGTCTGCTCACCAAGGCTACATTTATTTAATTAAAAATACAGTAAAAAACAGTAATATTGTGAAATATTATTACAATTTAAAATAACTGTGTACTATTTAAATATATTTGACAAAGTAATTTATTCCTGTGATGCAAAGCTGAATTTTCAGCATCGTTACTCCAGTCTTCAGTGTCACATGATCCTTCAGAAATCATTCTAATATGCTGATTTGCTGCTCAATAAACATTTATGATTATTTTCAATGTTGAAAACAGTTGTGTACTTTTTTTTTCAGGATTCCTTGATGAATAGAAAGTTCAAAAGAACAGCATTTATCTGAAATACAAAGCTTCTGTAGCATTATACACTGCCGTTCAAAAGTTTGGGGTCAGTAAGAATTTTTATTTTTATTTTTTTGAAAAGAAATTAAAGAAATTAATACTTTTATTCAGCAAGGATGCATTAAATCAATCAAAAGTGGCAGTAAAGACATTTATAATGTTACAAAAGATTAGATTTCAGATAAACACTGTTCTTTTGAACTTTCTATTCATCAAATAATCCTGAAAAAAAATATTGTACACAAATATTTTGTACAATTGTACACATTAAATGTTTCTTGAGCAGCAGATCAGCATATTAGAATGATTTCTGAAGGATCATGTGACACTGAAGACTGGAGTAACGATGCTGAAAATTCAGCTTTGCATCACAGGAATAAATTACTTTGTGAAATATATTCAAATAGAAAACAGTTATTTTAAATTGTAATAATATTTCACAATATTACTGTTTTTACTGTATTTTTAATGAAATAAATGTAGCCTTGGTGAGCAGACGAAACTTCTTTTAAAAACATTAAAAATCTTAATGGTTCCAAACTTTTGGACTGTACTGTATATATGTATTATTGACCTCAAATGATACAATGATAACTTGAATTTAAAAAAACAAAACATAATTAGATCCCAGATGTGGAAACAGAAGAATCATTAAAGCCCTTATGATTCCTGTCCCTTTCCATAATAATACAGAGAAATATGAGGCTTGAATAGCTTTAGTCTGGCACACACTATTTTCATAGTTTTATCAAAGTCCATTTTCTCCATGTCTTGCTCAGTTACAACATGAGAAAGCTGAACTGGAGCAGCACTTAGAGCAGGAACAAGAGTTTCAAGTGAACAAACTGATGAAGAAGATCAAGAAGCTGGAGAACGACACAATCTCCAAACAGCTCACCTTAGAACAGGTAACTCCACTGAATTTTGCTCAGCAAGCCTTTTCAAATTTTTGCATATATTTGAACTTTTTGTCGTCTTTTAGCTCAGACGTGAGAAGATCGACTTGGAAAACACTTTAGAGCAAGAACAAGAGGCTCTTGTGAATCGGCTATGGAAACGCATGGACAAACTGGAAGCAGAAAAAAGGTCAGTGCTATTCTGTTGTCAGTAACTGATGCTTTGGGTAACACTGCCACGGCTCACCTCAGAAATCTAAACACTACCTTGTAACCGAGAACATAGTGAAGCCACTTTGAATATTTAAAGTGCCCTACATGCATTTGCTGAACACCTGCTTTTGTGTTTTTTAGGTTTATTGTGCATTTAATGTTATCTCTGTAAGTTTTCTTTCCTGACTTTAGTGGTTAGATTAAATGAAAGAGATTAGAGGTCTGTTTTGTTCCACCCCTGTAGGATTCTTCAGGAGAAGCTTGACCAGCCTGTTTCTGCTCCTCCGTCCCCGAGAGACATCTCCATGGAGATCGACTCACCTGAGAATATGATGCGACACATCAGATTCCTCAAGAATGAGGTGGAGCGTCTGAAGAAGAACCTCCGCACTGCAGAACTACAGCGTAAGTTCCAGTACTGCATTAGATCTACTTTTTGTCCTTTGACAACATGAAATAAAAGTTGAGCCTATTAAATGGGGTTCATCAGATTCGTTCTCTAATGAATATGCCAAAGCAAATGTTTGTCTTTCGTAAACTTTTTTTTTTTTATATATCAATTTAAAGCTGCACTATGTAACTTTGGTCCTCTAGCGGTTAAAAAACAAAACTGCATGCATTTTGCAGAAGAACATTGTTTTGGTTGTGCTTCAGCTCTGCGTGACTGTGCGGATGAATATGGTTCTTTCTCAAAACAAAAAAATGAGCGAGATTATCCTACTGCTCATAAAGCATTTACTACTAGGCTTAAGAGATGTAACTGGTTTAGATGGAAAGGATCTCAAGCTGACTAGCTTGAAGATGTTACTGTAACTATACCCATTAATAGACATGGTATTTCCTTTAAATAAATTCCTGCACAGCACTACAGCAACCATAATGAGACAACCCTTCACAGTATATCATGCTTTACAATGAACTAGAGCTACATATGGCAATTTATCTGTTCATAAAATCGCCTTACTCACCTGTTGAGTAATAAAAACGCAATCTCTGCCATCAAATGCTTTTACAACTATTCAAACCCCTCAGTTCTCTTCAGTTCTTCTCTGAAAAGCCAAGCCAATGTTGATTCTCAAAAATCAAATCAAAATTTATTTATAAAGCACCTTAAAAAAACAAAGTGTGTACCAAAGTGCTCTACAGTTTCAAAGGGATTAGATAAAACACAATAAAAATACAATGAAAGAAATAATGCAATATAAAACATAATAAGATAGGGGGGAAAACAAGAGAAAGATGATGATGATGATGATGATGATAATAATAATAATAATAATATAAACTTCTGATCCAACCTAATGGTCCTTACAAAGTAGCAAAGGCCTCATCAATCAAATGTCTTAAGATGAGTTTTAAACATGTTTACAGAGGTAGATGATCTGATAGACTTTGGTAAACCATTCCACAATTTTGGAGCAGCAACTGAAAAAGCGTAATCTCCTTTACTTTTTAACCGTGACTGAGGAATTTCAAGGAGCAGCTGATTTTGGGATCTCGGAGATCTCTGTGGGCAGCTAAAATTTATAAGCTCAGAAATATATTTTGGTGCCAGTCCATGCAGAGCTTTAAAAGTATACAAAAGTACCTTGTAGTTTATTCTAAAATAAATTGGTAGCCAGTGTAAAGAGGCCAGAATAGGGGATATATGATCCCTCTTTCTTGAGTTTGTCGCAACCTTGCTGCCGCATTTTGAACTCTCTGAAGACATGACCATGAAGACTGACTTACACCCAGGTACAAAGTATTGCAGTAATCAAGACATGAAGAAATAAAAGCATGAATTACTTTCTCCAGATCACTGAAAGATAAGACAGATTTGAGTTTAGCGGTATTTCGCAATTGAAAGAAACTATTCTTTACAACTGAATTAATTTGTCTGTCAAACTTTAACTCTGTGTCAAAGATAACCCAGATTTTTAACATGTTTTCAGATTGGATGACAGAGGACCTAGATTTGTTAATTATTTGCACAGCTACTAGGGCCAAATATAATCATTTCTGTCTTTTTCTCATTTAACTGGAGAAAGTTATTATTCATCCAGCATTTTACATCTTTTAGACACTCAAAGAGTGATTTAACGGATGTATCATCTCCAGACTTAAAGGGTTAGTTCACCCAAAAATGAAAATAATGTCATTTATTACTCACACTCATGTTGTTCTACACCCGTAAGACCTTCGTTCATCTTCGAAATGGAAATTAAGATATTGTTGATGAAATCTGATGGCTCAGTGAGGCCTGCATTGAGAGCAAAGCCATTCAAACACTCAAGGTCCATAAAGGTACTAAAAACATATTTGAAACAGTTCATGTGAGTTCAGTGGTTTTATCTTAATATTATAAAGCGACAAGAATACTTTTTGTGTGCCAAAAAATCTAAATAACGACTTTTCAACAATCTATATGGGCCGATTTCAAAACACTGCTTCAGAGCTTTACGAATCGAATCAGTGAATCGAAGAGCCAAAGTCACGTGATTTCAGCAGTTTAGCCGTTTGATAGGAGATCCGAATCACTGATTCGAAACAAAAGATTCATAAAGCTCAGAAGCTTCATGAAGCAGTGTTTTGAAATTGGCCCATATAGATAGTTTAAAAGTCGTTATTTAGTTTTTTTTGGTGCACAAAAAGTATTCTTGTCACTTTATAATATTAAGGTAGAACCACTGAACTCACATGAACTGTTTCAAATATGTTTTTAGTACCTTTATGGACCTTGAGAGTTTGAATGGCTTTGCTCTCAATGCAGGCCTCACTGAGCCATCGGATTTCATCAACAATATCTTAATCTGTGTTCTGAAGATGAACGAAGGTCTTGCGGGTGTAGAACGACATGAGGGTGAGTAATAAATGACATTATTTTTATTTTTGAGTGAAGTAACCCTTTAATGGGCAGATACATCTGGGTGTCATCAGCATAAAAGTGATACGAAATGCTATATTACTTGAAGCATATTCAATGAAAATAACACTGGTCCCAAAATGGAACCTTGAGGGACCCGCACATGTGATAGAAGCTATTGATGAGGAAAAGTTTCCAATTTTAACAAAAAAGGTTCTATTTTGAAGATAAGAGGTAAACCAGCTTAGAGCAGTTCCTTGGATGCACACGCACTGTATTAAACGTTCAACTAAAACAAAATGATCTATCGTATCAAATGCTGAGCTAAGATCTAGCAAAATTAAGGCAACACTGCTACCAGAGTCAGTCATTAGCTACCCTAAGAAGAGCGGACTTTGTGCTATGACCTGATCTAAAACCAGATAGGAATTTATCAACATCATTTTTAGTTAAAAATGAAGTAAGCTGACTAAACTCTTTTTTTCTAATATTTTAGATAAAAATGGTAGCTAAGATATTGTCCGAAAATTATTTGTATCTGTAGGATCTAAGCCAAAGTTTTTTTAGAAGAGGCTTGATGACTGCATGCTTAAAGGGCATATTGCAGGTTAGAGCTTCAGTGATTCAATGTGTGGAAAAATAATGTATGAAATAGATTTTCTTGAAAAAACATGTATAAATACGCTACATAGGCTTCTGGAGTCATTTTTTGTGAGAGAATTGTACTTCCGCATCTGAAAAATGCCAAATCGGAAGTGACGTAACTCAAGGGAGTGCGCTCAATATAAACAATAGGAAAACAATGGATCTCAATGACAGTTCGGACGCTGAGGAAATTGTAAATGTTTATTCATACCCGTGTAACTAACCACAGCCATACAATTAGCCTGCTATGTGGTCAAGAGAGTAGGGACAGGCCAGAATTAGACAGAATAACGGTCAAAAGAGACAAATTGAGCTGTTGTGTGAAGAGAACAGGGCCGCGACCGATGTTAGTTTAGGTAACGATATGTGCTCAGATCATTATCATGAATCAGGCAATAGCAAAGCTATTGGTCATCTGGAGTAACGTTATTGATTACTAATTACAGAATCTAATAAACCTTGATCAGGCGTATATCACACGCGTTAATATCCGTCCACACTAAAGTTACATGATATAGCGGTTTCTCATCACGACTGATTTGGTAGTTAGCAAATGAAATGATAATAATAATAAAAAGACTTACGGTGCACAATTCACGTGTTCATCGAGCTGCATCTCTGACGGATCCGTGATCGTGTCTCCCGCCGGCAGCCGAACATAGGTGTTACTGTATGTGTTTCATGTAATGTTATCCTTTATTCATTAATTGTGTGTTATGAGTTTATTCCGTGCCCATTCACTGATAGTGTGAGGATGTATATGACGCCATGATTATGTAGTTGTGTGAACTTGAATGAACATATACGTTTACAGTATATGCATGGCATGAATGAAATTGGAGTATTTACATTACCAGCACATAATTCAAAACTGTTTTGTGTGAGTGTGAGACTGTATGCATGTACATAATTTGTATTAATCAGTGTTGAAATTGATTCAAGTAAAAACGGTGAAGAAGCATCGCATGTGCAAGTTTATTCATTTAATATCATTATTTACAGTAGTATTACAATGTTGAACTCCATCATATCGCCGGGATGATAATTCTCCAGTCTATAATGAACGCGTTTTTCGAAGCAGATGCAGAAGTGAAGTCCGTCTCTTCACCTGCACAAAACACACCCCAACACAGAAGATAGCAGCATCCTTTTTCTTGTTAGTAAACCTCTGGACTCGATGTCCTGACAGGCTGGAGCTTGTGCAACCTCCACAAACACAATAATTTACCATGACGATGATAAATAGAATACAAAAACTACCGAAAACACACTGATTCACGACCGCTGTCACTGAATACCAACCTACTCTGCACTGAATCAACACAGAGCTCGGCGAACGACTCTCTTTAGTGACTTAAAACGACGCAACGCTGAAAAAAAAGCGTTTTTATAGAGACCGTCACTTTATCTACTAAATTCATGCCCTTATGTCCTGCAAAACATTTTTAAACCCTGCAGTACCTTTTTATATGCTATTTTTGTACAAGGTTATATATTCATCTCGAAAACATTTTTTAACCTGCAATATGCACTTTAAGACTTGAAGGAACACAACCACTAGTCAGACTGCAATTTATAATCGAGAGAACACTTGGTAAAATTGATAAATTATTTCATTTATTACTAGTATTCTCAATTTATTACAAGCTCTGTCGCATTGTCTTTTTGCCAGCAGACTCTCCTGTTCTTTTTTTTTTTTTTTTTAAACAGGTGATTCCCCTGTGGTTCAAGATTTAGAATGCTTCATGTCAGCCTTTCTTGTTCGTTGTGACAACTAACCTATGCCACTCCCATATGCATCAGAGTAGCCCGAGCAACTTCTCTCTATTTACAGATATAAGTAGATATGCAGGGGCGAGTGACGTATGTATGCAATTTCCTGTGAAAACCATCCTGCTAGGTCTAAAATATAAATGCTTATAACAGGCTTACCATAGTGAATCAGGGTAATACACCTTTTGAAATAAGGATTATGTGTTGACTGAAATTCATTCGTTGACTGAAATTTTAAACAAATAAAAGTAACATAGTTTACCTTTTTAATAACTTGTGCTGCCTCAGAAACATTGTTCATTTTCACCTTTTCATCAAGTCAGTTTTCTTTTTAAAGAAAGTAATACTTTTATTCAGCAAGGACGCACTAAATAGATCAAAAGTGAAAGGAAATACATTTATGATGTTACAAAAGATTTCTAGTACAAATAAATGCTGTTAGGAACATTCTATTCATTAAAGAATCCTGAAAATATTGTGTAAACCATGATACTTTTTCAGCACAATTGATGATAAATATTTATTTGAGCAGCAAATCAGCATTTTATAATCATTTCTGAAGGATCATGTGACTGAAGACTGGAGTAATGATGCTGAAAATTCAGCTTTCCCATCACAGGAATAAATTTAATTTAAAAATATTCAAATAGAAAGCAGTTATTCTAAACTGTAATATTTCACAACATTACTGTTTTTACTGAATTTTTGCAAATGAATGCAGCCTTGGTGGGCATAGGAGATTCTTCCAAAAATGTGTCCAGTGGTATATGGTGAACTTGACCTTCAGCCTCCACATCCCAATTAAAAAGCCTCCTCAAATCCTGTTTTCACCATTGTAGCCCGGTAATTTTTTTTTTTATACCATTCTTGTTCATGGCAACTAGATGGCAGTGTGTGCATTAACAACAAATACACATTACTCTGATGAAATACTCTGTATGGCCCTGTCCTCGAGGGCACGCTTGATGAGAACTTGTGGTCTCATGCTTTTTGTGTGTGTTTGTGAAGTCTGTGAGAGCAAAGGCTGTCCCACTTTATTTTTATGGTTCATAAAATCCTAGTCTTCTACCCAACAGTCCTCACCTGTATGTCTGTAAGAGCTGAGGTGTCACAAGTTATGTTGATATGTAATCACAAAACATTTTCAGTTTCAGAAAAAATAGATAACGCTACCTTGATGACATTTATATGTACGTGTACATGATTAATAAATGTCAGACTTGTGAAGTAAGAACAAATGTTCAAGTGACAGTTCCATCAGCTGGTCTAAAACTTTCTCACACGGTCACATGCTTTTTGTCATGTTGACCTCATTTGATTTTCTCATGGTTGTGCATGTGAACCAATACCATATGACTTTACCATAAAGATAATCTCAACTCATTGCTGTGTTTGTGTTTACAGATACAGAGAAAAGGGCTCAGTACATAGAAGAAGAGCGCCACATGCGGGAGGAGAATATCCGCCTGCAGCGGAAGCTCCAGAGGGAGGTGGAACGCAGGGAGGCGCTGTGCCGGCAGCTCTCTGAGAGTGAGTCCAGCCTGGAGATGGACGATGAGAGGTACCCGCAGCCCAAACGTCACATGTGACACTATGGGTGTGTGATATCTGTCATCTACAATAATATTGTAAATGTTGTAAAAGCTGACATTATTAAGCTTTGGAAGTAGGGCTGTGATGGTGGCAGTTTTACTACTACTAATAATAAAAAAAAGACACCATTGTCAAAACTATCCCCATTCATACAAATCCGTGAAAATGACTAAAAACACTGTATTCTGCTGGCAGGCCATTAGATGGCGACGAAACACTATAAACTGCGCGTGTAATGCGCATGTGCATGATGTCATTGTTTTCACAGGTTTGCGTTTTTGTTTACTCAGAGACAATTTTCAAAAACTTGCACTTTGAAACCCGTTTTCAAAAGTTTGCTTTTTCACACCACCAAAACGCTGTTGTTGTGTAAATTAATGGCCAAAACGCATACGTTTTCTGTCGTGTAAACGGCCCCTCAGATATAAACTGAACAGAAAAACAGATCAAAAACACAGAGCCAAAATAGAATATCCTGACAAAAAGGTCTGAAGAGCAGATTTTATCTTCTGCAGGTGCGACATTTAGGCAATATTTGATGTTGCGCTTCCAGTAAAAGCGAAACAAAATTACCAGCTTGTGTGAAATGTGCTATACAAATAACCAGTCTAATAATAAGCACAAACTGTGTTAAATAGAATTTGATGTGCAAGTAAAAAAGGTATCTGTCCTACAGCTTTTTCTACTTTACCACAGTAAAGGATGTGAATATAGTGGACCTAAGTAAAAGTGATCAAAAGAAGAAATGGGGCTGAACGATTAATTGCATTTAAGATAATATTGCGATATGATAAAACATAATTTTTTTTTTTTAACTGCATAGGCTGCAAATTACACTGTGGTCACGTGACATGCAAGAGTAAAGCAGTCTGCAGAGGAAGCATCAACATGGCATGCCACACATAGCTGTAGGCCTGGCCTACAGGAAAGAACAGTTTGTTTAATCTATCTAATATTGTGTTGGTCATAATATACAATAGGGGTGGGAGAAAAGATTCTCTCGCCAACGATTCTGGATCGATTCTGAGAATTTCAGAATAGGTACTGAGCTTAGTTTTTAACCACAGATGCGCAATGATGCTGCGTGTGTTTTAGAAACACCCATATTCTGCTTGCATCCAATTCCTCACTCATACTCAAACCTTCCATAACACAATCTTTCATACAGTTTGGAAAGGTTGAAGCGAATCACAAGGACATTTGCGGGCTTCATTGCACAGATCATGTGCTGTGAGAAACATGCGTTTTGCTTGATGTTATGCTTTGCAGTGTGCGGTCTCACCCGCTGGCACTTTCCTTACAACTGCTCTATGAAGGCATATGAAACTCACTGACAGAAGGCTGCTTTCAATTTCAAATGCTGACGTGCGCTTTATGAAGCGCGCTCGTGCATGTGGCTGTGTGCGATTCAGTGTCGAAATTAATGTAAACACAGTCAGTTATGTCATAAGGGATTAAACAGACAGGACAAACCACATCTTATATTTCAAAAGAGATCTGTGCATTAGTTTGAATGCAGCTTATTAGATCTCCCGCTGTCTATGATGTCATTAGAAATAATCAAACAACAGTAAAGCTGAGAAAGAGATCACTCACAGCTCATGAATGTGGAATGTTCAGATACTCTTAAATACTGAAAGGACTCTTTGTTTATTGCTTGTAATGTTTTTTTGTTCCTCGTTATTATTTACTAGCTTTTATGTTTTATTTTAGTTATTATATTAGTTTATGTATTTAAAATTCTTAACATGCGATTGTTTTAATTAAATTTTTCAGTGTGTAATTATATTAAAAAGTACTTATAATCGTAATATTGGTAAAAAAAATATAAATAAATAAAAATCATAATTAGATTATTTTCCAAAATTGGTCAGCCCTAGAAAGAAAGGTTATTATAGTCACCTGTGAAAACGGGTGAGATGTGAGTGAAGATTTGGGAAAAGAAAAGAGATTCCAGTGAAATAACGCATGGAGTATTGTTAAATTCATTAAAAAAAAAAAAAAAAAACGGTTGACCAGATCGCAAAGAAGAATACAAAGCCAACAAATGGCTTAAATTTATGCCAAATGAATCCAAATATTTCCATGATTGTGATGTAACATTTAATTGCTAACCTATTATTTCTTTTGTAAACAAAGTTTTGTGCTTCACTCATGTCGTTATATTCACTTAAAAAAGCATTTACATACAAAAAGTGTTTACAATGTGTTGGGCGGTTGTCAAGATGACTGGCACAGCCCTATTTGGGAGTCATCTGTCACAGAAAAACCCACACAAAAACAAACTCATCAAAATATTTTCTAATTACCGTAATCAACAGAAAATATTGAGAGGTCATTTTTTTGGCCAATATCACACACCCTTATGTAACACATACTGCTTCACTTGGAAGCTCTATTTTGCCAGTTAATTTCACTCCATGAACATTTTAACCTCCACCTATTGTTATGCAGGTACTTCAATGAGATGTCCGCTCAAGGCCTACGTCCCCGTACTGTATCCAGCCCCATTCCCTACAGCCCGTCTTCCAGCAGACCCATTTCACCAGGTACACCGTGTTTACTTAAAAACATGTACTTTATGCAACTTTCAATAATTCATCAAGATCATTGTAATTGCTATTGAAAGTTGTCTTTGAATATGTATCACACAGTTTCTATTGTGGTATATATTTTTTTTAATAATAAAAATAATACATCTGTTTTCCTTACACAAAGATAATGAGAGAATTAAACTGTTTTCTGGTTATTAGTTTGTTTATTCCAGAAACACACTATTTTTAATTTCTTCATAAACTGATTCTGACTTTTGTATGATTGTAGTCAGATTCAGTCCATACCTGTCTTCAGGAGCAGGTCTGGCTAACATTCCTTGTCAGAACAGAACATTCAGATACTCAAGAACAAATCCACAAACAAATAGTTCTGAGAAGTTTGCTTTTTTAGGACAAAGTGTACTGCACATTAGGGGTGTTACCATCACAAAGACTGTTCTATACGATAGGCAGCTAAATTTATTTGCCTGAAATCAAAGCATGTATCCTTCATGGATAAGCCAATTGAAATGCATTCCATTGAGTTTACTGAAGATTTTCAGAGAGATTGAAAGGGAAATCATTCATCATCGTTATCTCATGTCATTCCAAACCTGTATGACTTCCTTTCTTCTGTGGAACACAAAAGGTGAATTTTTGAATGATACCTGGCTGTACTTTTCAACATAATGAAAGTAAATGAGGGTTGGGTCTGTCGAGCTCTAAACGTACAAAAAAAACATTGTTAAAGTATGGTAAAAGTGCTTTGTATAACTGTGAAAAATGTTGGTCTGTTCCTCCAACAAACTAATGTTGGTGTTCTGTGGCCGATTTGAGAATGAATGTTTTTTAGTTGTCAGATCTGGCTAATTAAATTTTGAATTATTTGTTCATTCGTGTTCACTTTTAGTTAACTTGTTGTCTCATGTCAAAAGACATTATGCCCCCATTATGTTTTTGTTTGCAGGGTTGTCATATGCAGGTCACACGGTGGGCTTCACCCCGCCAACTACACTGACCAGAGCTGGCATGTCCTACTACAACACTCCCGGCCTGCATGTCCACGTAGGAGCCTCGCATGGCATTGCAGTGAGTTCCTTCTGCTCTGCACCATCATGGCTGTCTGGGTTTTCTCCCCTTCCTAATAAGCCCAAAGTTTTTACGTGTCTGCTAGTGTCTTACACTTTCACTTTTGTCATCAGCGTAGTCTAGAAATCCATCCTAAAATATCAGCCTTTATTCCATTTCAAAATGATATGATCAAGTGGTGTACACCAGATGTTGTTTAGGACATTCAGGCTGACACTTTAATTTCCCCTTTCTCTTAAACATACCATGTTAGACTGCTCTGCTTTTAATTCAAGTAAACACATTACTGTTTAAGATTAATAAAATATTTAACATCATTAAATTTACAGTGCATTTATTCATTCAACTATTTTAAAAGACTGAAATAAGAGCATCAACGTAAACAATTTATGCTTTTTTTCTCAGTCGAATTCATTTAAAAATGTCAACAGATATGAAATATGATCAGTAAGAGAAAAACACTGTTAATGAGAAGACGAGCACTGGATAGTCGGGAAATATAATTTTTTTTATTCAGAATGCACAGTTGCAAAAGGAAATATATTCATAGGAACATTTCAGCAGGTTCAAGATAATTCATGTTAACGCCGAAAAAAAGCCATAAAACAAAGTAATAATCTGCATTCTCATGTATGTAGGTGCACCGAACACTGTTACCGGAAACTGCAGAGTTGTAATAAGTAGTACGTGGAAGAAGTTGTGCAAGTAATACCATAGCCTTAGCTGCTGACATGGCCCTTGACCTACCTACAGTATGTGCGTACTATTCGCAAATGCAGCCTGATTTTTCAAAATGTGTAGCCTCTCTCTGGGCCATGTTTGGCACAATAATATATAAAAACTTTGATATCAGCAAAATCAAATATTGGTCAATATTCAGATTTATTTTTTATATAGGTACATAAACCAATTTCAATACGTATATAATAGAGCTCCACAATTAATCATTAAAAGATTGCAATCTTGATTCAAATACCCATGCAATTTTATTCCTAAATGACAATGATATGGCTATTTCTATTAAACCTTTGACAAGTACAAGCAAAGTGGAACATTCAAATCTGCATTAGTTTAAAAAAAGATTGGATCAGTTACATCATTACACCAGTAGGGACTTAAATGTATTTGTCAATTGATTAATCGTTTCATGAGATGCATTCAAAAATGGTTAGGTTAGGTTTTTTATTAATACCCGCAGGTAAATTTGTTTTGCAGTATGATTACATGAGTAAAAGGGGCATCCATATCACAAAAAAAAAAAAAATAAATAAAATAAAAAAAAATAACAATTACATGATGCATGTGCTCAAGGCTCCACCACTCAAGACTTATAGTATATACATAAACCTGTACATTCATAAACAAATACACATCCCTACATATATACATATACCTTACATTTACATTTACATTTATGCATTTGGCAGACGCTTTTATCCAAAGCGACTTACATTGCATTATCCTATACATTAGTATCCGAGTATGTGCAATCCCTGGGATCGAACCCATGACCTTGGCATTGCTAGTGCCACGCTCTAACCACTGAGCTACAGGAAAGCTAGGTATAGGTATATACCTATACCTATATAAACATGCATACATACACAGATAAAAACCCTATTTATTATTCAACACTGTTAAAACAGCAGGAATAAAGCTGCTTTTATACCACTTTGTTCTGCATCTTGGGACTAAAATCCAACGTCCAGAGGGAAGAAGCTGAAGCTCACTCCGCAAAGGGTGGGAGTCATCATTTAAAATAGAGGTAGCCATCCTCTGTAACTGTTTAGTATACAGGGATGCTGGATACAACTGTGACTCACCAACCAACCGACTAGACCATTTAACGATCTGGTTTAAGGAATTTCTTGCTTTTAAGAATGTATGACCAAACCATGCCACCAAGGAAAAGGACAAAACTGACTCAATAAAAGCATGATAAAACATGGTCATTATCGTTCGGTCAATATGAAAGTGTGATAGTTTCCTTAGACAATATAAACGTTGGGTCACGTTGTGTTTTTTACACACAGCTGCACAATTAGCTTCAAAGTTCAACTTTGCATCAATAATGGTCCCAAGGTGTTTATAAGATTGCACAGTCTCAATAGTCTGAAGTAGCTTCATTCATGTTACTGTTCCTCCTAAAATCAATGAGCATATCTTTAGTTTTCGATATATTAAGCTGGAGGTAAGATTCCTCACACCAGTGTACAAAATCATCAATAACTGGGCCATGGCTAATCTCGTTCTCCTGAATCTCGTTCTCCTGAATCTCGTTCTCCTGAATCTCGTTCTCCTGAATCTCGTTCTCCTGAATCTCGTTCACTTGTTTGACAGTGAAAGTCTTTGAGTGAGTCATTGAATCATTCATTCATTGGAAAAAAAAAAATAATTCAAATGAATTTAATATATATTTTAAATGGACAGCAGCAATTAACATTTTGTCAGAAGCCTAGTAAATTACGTTATTTTGTTTAGTTGTCTTCAGAATCATGGGACAATTGTGAGGTCCATTTAAAAAAAAAAATTGTGATTCACAATTTCAGTATCGTGCAAGCTCTAGTATTTTAAATTAGCAGTTGCCCTGTTTTGTTAATATTCCTTGTTGAATGTGTACCCCAGCCTGTTTTAAATAATAATAATAATAATAATAAAAATCTGATCTATATGATTTTATTTTAAGATTGAATGGGTTTGTTTGGTATGGACATAAGGTATTCATTTTATTTTTGCAGGTCTTTAAAAAAAAAATCTTGACTTATATAGCCTGTAATATACAAGTCACAGAACAGTTTATTCAGCACAGTTTCCATGTGGGCCTAGTCTTTACTTTATCTTGTTGTAATGTCTTTATTAGATCATTTGGATTAAATTTCAAAACCTAGCCTGTAGGGGTGTGACGAGATCTCGTGTCACGAGATATCGCGAGACTAAAATGTGACGAGATTTCTCGTCGAGGCGAAAAGTAGTCTCGTGATGTTGCCATGACAGAGTGGTTAGGATGATTAGGAAAGATTATGCCACAGCTACGTTTACATTATGCCTCCACTGACGTTTTGCTTTGTATTTAAATAAAAAACATTTAATTCAGTTGGATAACGGTCGCCGCCGCTCCATATTCACAGAGTACGCGCGATCGCGAAAGTGAAAGTAAACGCGAGCGCGTATTCAAACGCGATTTCAATACCCCACATTTTGAAAGCGGCTCCCTGATGAATACAGATACCTCTCAATATGAAAGCTATTTTAGGCTGGGCAGTGTAGTTGTAACCATCTCTTAGCACTGTATCAAAGAAAAATTTGGTCTTATTTGCACTTTGAATATTGAGAGAGTGCGATTATGGTTGCACTTATTGTAAAGTGTTACCATAAAAATGAATAACCGTTTTTCTCTTAATCTTATTAAGCACAAACAGTAAGGTTTCATTTGTTAACATTAGTTAATGTGCTGTGAACTATCATGAACTAACAATGAATGACTATTTTTATTAACTAACATAAACAAAGATTAATAAATACTGTAGCAAATATATTGCTCATTGTTAGTTGATGTTGGTTAATACATTAATGTTAATAAATGAGACCTTATTGTAAAGTGTTACCATTTTTATTTATACTGTTTTTATTTCTATGATCAGTTTGTGGAAAGGAGTTCAGTTAGGAGGTTAAAAGTTGTAGAAGCTCATAAATCATGTACAGCAAGGTCTGAAGAGACTGAAATCATACAGAAGAGAAGTCAGTCAGCTGAGTTAGTGGCAAAACCTTTTACAGAACTTGAGTATTGTTGTCTTTTACTGCATATGATAATTCATACTCAGAAAGTAGAACTGAAATGACATTCATTACAAGATGATTAGTTAAAACATTTCAATTACACCTGCAGAATATTTTTTCTAGTCATGTATTTCGCCATCTTGTCTCATCTCGTGAACTCAATCTCAAATCTCGTCTCGTCTCGTGAGATACCTGTCTCGTCACACCCCTACTAGCCTGTTCTTCCACTGTTCTAAGCCAAACTGACGTAACTGACTGTTTTGCTACATGACCTGCACACAAAATAGTGGTAGCTCATCACAGCCTTGTGTTAAAAGGATCATGATGTTTTTATGTATTTTTATGCTTTTGAGGTTCACTTATAATGCACGCACACAACAATAAATTCTATTTGTGGAAAAATTTGCCATTTTTGGAGTTTGATTAATATTATATTCATTTAAAATATGCTGTATATTTGAATATAAATTTAACTATTTATAATTTTGATTTCCCTTAAATTGTTTAAAAGCTCAAATGTGAAGTTTATCATTTTGTTAAACTATTTAAAAACATTTTTTGAAAATCTGTCTTTTTAACAGCTCTACATTTAAAATGTGGTTTTTAAGGTCATTTTATGCTTTGGATACCATAGATCTTGCTCTTTCGGCCCATATGTTAATTTTATTTGTGCAGGTCTTTAAAAAGTTCTTAAAAATCCTGAAGTTTATTTTAAAAATCCTGCAGATACCCTGCAATTCAGCACTCCAGTCAAGTCACATCATACCTATTTGTATAGCACTTTATACAATAGATTGCTTTAAAGGGTACCTATTATGCAAAATCCACTTTTACATGGTTTTGGACATAAATCTCCATGTAGGACATATCTCCATGCAGCATGTATTCTCTGGCTCTGTAGACATCATTGTCCAACTCTGGTTCGAACATATAAGGCTGAACACCGATACTGACCGTTTTCAGTGCTTGAGATTGTCCTGTTTGTTGCATGAGCTCTTAAAGCTCCGCCCTCTTCTTGAAAGGGGCTGGGAGCAGCAGCTCATTTGCGTTTAAAGGGACACACACAAAAACTGTGTTTTTGCTCACCCCCCAAAAGTGGCCATTTTAACATGCTATAAAAAATGGTCTTTGGGGTATTTTGACCAAAAACTTCACACACTCTGGGGACATCAGAGACTTATTTTACATCTTGTAAAAAGGAGCATAATAGGTGCCCTTTAACGCAAGCAGCTTTACAATATTAAACATGTTTGAAGGTGTTTACCAGCCTGAGCGAACTTTTTCAGAAATTTCTCTTTGGCATACTGTTTTGAACTCCAGAAACAAACTTAATTTTGTCCTGATTTTGTTCAAAAATGAAGTCACGCCAGTTTGTTCTTCGATTTTGCTTGAGCTATATAGGGCTGATGTGAATCTTCAGCTGCTCTAACATCCCATGACAAGTTAAACATCAAGTTAAAGATGATTTAGTGTATTTATTGTCCTTTCTCCACCCACAGAGACCCTCCCCAAGAAGAAGCAACAGTCCAGACAAATTCAAGCGACCCACGCCTCCACCTTCCCCCAATACGCATGCTGGCGTGCAGCCACCACCTCCCCCTCCACCCACCGGACACCCAACATCATCCCAGGCAGCTCAACTGCAGCAACAGCAGTCCTTGCAGCCATAGATTAATGCGCCATCGCAGAGGACTCCAAACAGAGCTGCTTCACTGTAACATCCTTCAAGCCAAAGGCTTAAAAAAATCCTTATTTTCATTGTCTTGCACTGAAACCATAAATTTGTCTTGTGTTCATAATTTTGTGTTGAACATCTCTTCAGTGTATAGCACAGTTTTAGCAAGTACTTAGTGCTTTGACATCAGTTTGTCAAGCGATCTACGGCCATAGCAATCTCTTAGAAATTGCTTGGCCATAGATGGACAAAAAATACTATTGAGGAAATGATGTTGTCGTATGTTTTTCATAGTTTATTATTTTGTTCAGACACTTTAAAAGTGTCAACCAGAGTAGAAAAGTAGGACATTCCAGAAAGCCACAAGTACGTTCAGTAGGTAGTAGTACTCCAGATGGAATTGTGGTCAAAGCAGCTAATGGCCTTTTATTGATGAAACTTGGGCCCAGATATTACTATTGAATTCTCAGTTAAATAATTCATAAAAAGTGTCTCAAAGTGATAAAAAAAAAAAAATCATCCTGTTTATACAGCAATATGCATTTGATAGTTGCTTCATAAACATATTTGGAAAGCAAGACCGCAAAATACGTAAATCATGCTGAAAATAATTAGCATTAGTGATGAATCTCACAAAGAAATGTCCAGGTCATATTTCATCTCAAAATCAGAAAGAAAAAAGAATTGCATAAAGAAAATGAAACCTCTGAGGACCAAATATAGCCTTAAAATAGGCTTCATTTGCTTTATGCAAAATGTGTTGTATTGCATTTTTTTTTTTTTTTTCTGACCTGAACAGTAATTGACTTTTAGCAGTGTTTGTATGAGAACATTCTGCGGTAGATGACTTGGTGTTTTGTGGCTGCTGCAGATGTAATGCGTTGTTGGCATCAGCCAGACTTTAATCCTCTTGATAGTTTCTAAAAGCTTTTTTATATTTCAGCAAGACACTTGAAACATGAAATGATGTAGATTGGAAAAGACTAGAGTGTGTGTTTGAGTAGAGTTTGTTGTTTCTTTTTATGAACACACCTGCAACTCTTTTCTGCTAAACAGTGTCTGGTACCACTGTGATATTTGTTTTCTTTTTTCAAAATATACTGAGTATAAAATTGAATTTGGAAGTGAATTAATGCATGTGTAAATAGACTTTTTGTTAAATTCCCTTTTGAAAAGTGTCTCATGCAGATTTACTGAAGGTCAAACCAATGATTCATTGCCTGGTACTAACCTGGGGTGCTTTTCCCAAAGTCAACTACGGTCGCAAGTTCCGCCGTTACCAACAGCGTTCAACAGAACTTGTGACCATAGCTGGCTAACGATGCTTTTGGGAAACGCACTCTTGGTTGGTTGTAGTTAAAGGGTTAGTTCACCCGAAAATAGAAATTCTGTCATTAATTACTCACTTTCTTGTCGTTCCAAACCCGTAAGACCTTCGGAACACAAATTAAGATATTTTTGATAATCTGTGAGCTTTCTGGCCTCCAATAGACTACAATATAATTACCACTTTTAAGGCCTAGGAAGGTAGTAAAGACATTGTTAAAATAGTCAACATGACTACAAGTGGTTTAACCTTAATGTTATGAAGCGACGAAAATACTTTTTGTGCGCAAAAAAAACTAATAAAAATATCGACTTTATTCAACAATTTCTTATCTTCCCTGTCAGTCTCCTAAGCTGTTGACATAGTAAAAACTGTGCAGCACTTCTGTGTTCTACGTCCGAACGCCAACTCATTATTGGCCAGCTCCTGCGTCAGCATTACACGTGTCGTGCTGCTCACATGAACGGCATCGGCCAATACTGAGTTGGCATTCTGACGTAGAACCTGGAAGCTCTGGAAGAGAAGAAATTGTTGAATAAAGTCGTTTTTTTTTTTTTGTGCACAAAAAAAGTATTCTCGTCGCTTCATAACTATAAGGTTAAACCACTGTAGTCACATGGACTATTTTAATGATGTCTTTACAACCTTTCTGGGCCTTGAATATGGTGGTAATGTTGCAGTCTATCGGAGGCCAGAAAGCTCACAGATTTAATCAAAAATATCTTAATTTGTGTTCTGAAGATGAACAAAGGTCTTACGGGTGTGGAACGACATGAGTGCGAGTAATTAATGACAGAATTTTAATTTGTGAACTAACCCTTTAAGTTAGTTGGTTACGTGGCCAGGTGAATGCTGAAAGTGTAACACCTCCCACAAAAACATGACTGTGTTCGCTGCAGCATGACTTTAGCGCTTTTCACCTTTAAAACGGGGTGTGTCTGTAAAGTTTCTTTCTTTTCATTTGTTTTTTTGAGAGCACAATTCATTAGATTGAGCAGGAGAACCAGGAACATATGTTTCTTTTGTTTACTTTTTTTTTTTTTAATACTGTTGTCACTGTAAATATTCATCTTTGTATAGAAAAAGAATACTTTGTTCATTTGACTTCAGTTTTACCAATGTTCGTCTTGTTTGTTTGTCATTTCCAGCCCCACCTACCTTTTTATTTTAAGACTGTTGACGAATGAATGTAACGTTTGCTCATTTTACTGCTATCATTAACAGACAGGACACCTTTGAGCCTTAACTCACTGTGGTATTGCTCTAGATTATCCCCACATCAGACTATTAATGCCTTAATATGTGGTTCACTGATTTGTTTGTCACAACAGATAATAATTCTGGTTTGCATCGCATCATTTGTAAAGTAAAAACTTGCTACATTATGTAATGGTTATTTTGGTTATTAAAACGATAATGATGATTATAACTGAAGATGTCAAATTGGACCCTACACTGTCTTTTTAACTATTATTTGCAGGATAATTTCTTTACTGTGTGAAGCTAAATCACCTTAAAGTCAGTTTGGATAAAAGCATTTGCTAAATGCCTTAAATATAAATGCTTTGACGTTGTTCTGCTGGTTGCATTGCATTGCAAAAGTGACACCTCTTCACTGTGTTGGCTGTCAACAGATGATATTGTTACACCACACATTTTTTCCTAGTAAATGTTTCAGCCTAATCTGCAGGTCTTATAACATCTTCAAGAGGTAGTGTTTTCTTAAAGGTATTTGAGATATTTTTGAGGGAGTTCTGTGAGGAAACCTTTCTGGCAGCTTTTGGTCTTGTGATTTTCTTTTTTTTTTTTTTTTNTCACTGGGCTTTATCTTTGCAGTGCGTTTCCTCTGTACAAAAGACCTTGGTCTGATACTGTGAGAAATTTAGCATGCGTGTCAGTCCCATTGGCACAATCTCAAGAGCCTGATTTGATAAAGATGGATGATTCAAAATGTGTATTTTAAAGTTTATATTTATGTATGTGATCTCAAAATGGATAGTAAAGAGCTGGAAACTGCATGAGAATAGCTTGATCTCTTGAACTCTGCAACAGTACTGTTTGCACTCGCACTGCACCAACTTTCCATTAAGACATTGCATTGCCTTAAATGCATTTTTCCTAACCATAACCAAAATTATTCTTAATAATTATTATATTACCTAAATCACCATCTGGATAGATAGATGCATGCATGCAATAACACAATATGTTTTTTTATGACACATAAGTAGTGTTATAAAATATTCTACTGAACTGTAGACTATGGTCCCTTTAAGATGTGAAAGGAGGCAGATGATCCTCATAACACGTGTCACTGCTGTATTGTCATCATCAACCGGTTCGGACTGGAACTGCAGCGCACATACATAAGGATGCACGTGGCATGTGTTTACAATTCAATTTACTGTAAGAGAATTCAAATTAAAGCAATCAAATTAAGCTAATTCCATATATACATTGTCCATGTCACAGGAAACTCCCCATACTACATTCGGTGCACACACAGCGGATGCTTCCTGTAAATATATAGAATGGCATTTATAATTTCAACAGTGGCGAAAAGTAATCGATTAAGTGTTAAGGGGAAATTATCGATGTTGGGTTGACACTGCAGACAGGCTGTGTTTATTGTCATTGAATAAAAAAGGAAGTTAGAGCATCGAAATGTGAAGCTGGACCAGCGAGAACAGCTTCAAACCGGTTTACACGCCTGGCAACAAAAGCCGGAGCTCGTGCAGAACACACCGCACAATGATGAAGGACAGACCGGGATGTTTCAGCCACAATCATTCATATAGATCATAGCGCTCATCTCACGTTATGACATATGATATGAAAGGACATTTCAAATCATAACGGTGGAGAGCCAGTTCAACATCCTGAACTGAATTTACCACGGAAATCATCATCATTTCCCGGTCGCTGGGGTAAGACATTACGTTCGTTATCTTTATGAGATGTTATAATGTTTTTAATTGTATTATTCTGTGATATATTGGATATTTCACATCACAAACAAGTCTTTAGCTTTTAATGAAACACACGTCGTTGTTTTTCATTTTTCTTTTCATGTTTTTTTACTTTGATTACATAGTTTGAATTGTACATTTGTGTGAAACTTAAAAAAAAAAAAACATATGCTGAAAACAAACCAAGAAGTATTTGAGTAGAGTTCAAGAGCGCGCACGGTTGCAGCTGTTCACTCTCGTCCGTGCGCGTCTCCGCAGTCTTGCGCTGCTTTCACGCGCATTCCGCACATCCTGCCGTAGGTGTTGTTATTTAAGTCACTGTAAGGTGAGGTTGAAATGCAAGATATTTTCCTCTACGAATAAAATCAGATAAATTAATAATAACAATAAAGGTTTGCAGAATATCTAAGCTGATATTTTTCAGATTGTGTGTGTGTGTGTGTGTGTAAAAAATTAAATGATAACATAATTCTCTTTTTCACCACAGGAATCCAGTGTAAAGATGAGCGCCCGGAATACTAAGCAAGCCCCGGACGGTGGATGGGGTTGGGCCATTGTGGTTGCCTCTTTCATGTGTCAGCTCCTGGCCTACGGCTCGCCCCAGTCCGTGGGGGTGCTTTACCCGGAATGGCTGAACACCTTCCAGGATGGCAAAGGCATGACAGCATGGGTCGGCTCTCTCGTGTCTGGGGTTGGACTCATTGCTAGTAAGTTTTCAACATTGATATGAGATACTTGCTTAATAAATCTACTCTGCATAAAGATATGCTTTCCATTGCATTTTTTCCCTTTGTTTCGGGTAAATATACCATGGTAGACAATAAGCATAAACATAATGAACCACAATAACTATGCTTTCCAACTCCGTATGATCATAATTCAACTTCAAACAATAAATACTGAGCAATTATTGAAAGAAAAGTTTGTCATGCTTTTGTTATAAGCTTTGACCTTGTTTTTCATTATGAAACGTGTTTACCGATAAAAAATGAAGAGTAGCGTGTCAAATCAATAGGGCTACAGTTGTGACATGATTTTCTGTTTGTGTCAGTGGGCCATTTGACACACGTCCTGTGTTTTCATTAGTCAATCAAAATATGCACTTTAAATCTGTCTTGTTAAATGACTCGGCTTACAGTAGATCATTTTAAGCAATTATTGACTGTATTGAGTTTCCCATTCTCTAATAAGAGGATGCTTTCATCCTTTTGCACAGGTCCCATCTGCAGTGCCTGTGTTGTGAACTTCGGGGCTAGACCTGTGACCATCTTCAGCGGGGTCATGGTCTCCGGAGGGCTTATGCTTAGCGCTTTTGCACCCAATGTTCAGTTTCTCATATTTTCCTATGGGATAGTTGTTGGTAAGTATTTCACATTTCAGAGTTAACTTGGGTCATAGATCACTCCGAATGTGGGCTAATGGATGATATAATGCTGAAATATCCCAAAAAAATTGCTAAAATGAAATGCTCTTATTTTTATACTACATGTTCAAAATGTACTAAAACATTACAAAGTCACCATATTTATAGGGGATAGTTCACCCAAAAATAAAAGTTGTGTCATCATTTTCTCATTGTTCCAAATCTGTATGAATTTCTTTCTTCCGCTGAACACAAAAAAAAGAAGATTAAAAAAAAAACTATGGAAGTCAATGGGACCACATCAACTGTTTGGTTACCCATATTCTTCAAAATATCTTCTTTTGTGTTCAGCAGAAGAAAGAAATTCATAGAGGTTTGGAACAACTTGAGAGTGAGTAAATGATGACAGAATTTTCATTTTTGGGTGAACTATCCCTTAAAATCCTATTTCAAATATCTATTATATCTAGAAATGTATAAATTATTCTGTAGTTTAGGGGATATTGTGCTCAAGCCCCCTTTTCTTGGAAATCTGTTTACCTTTATTATATGTTATTATAAGATTATAATTATATGAGCAGGTGAACTTTTCTTTAACCTCACACTTTTATTATACAGGACTAGGCTGTGGACTTGTTTATGCTGCTACTGTAACCATCACTTGCCAGTATTTTGACAAGAGACGAGGTCTTGCTCTCGGCATTGTTACAACAGGTAATATGATCAGTCAAAAATAATACACTACTAGTCCAATGTTTGGACACACTTGACTGAATTTATGTTTCTCACAAATATAAAAACCTTTTGATCTAAAAGCATGAATATAAATTTCTCTACAAAACTGACATTTTATTTATTTGTTCATATATTTATTTATTTTAAATGGATGAGTTGGATCGGATAGGGAAGTATGAAACGTGAACTCTTTCAGTGCTGTTTAAAAGCAAGTAAAAACTTAAAATAGTACATATTAGGGCTGCACAATTTTGGGGGAAAAAATCGAAATCACATTTTAGTGATTTAAAATGTGATTAAAAAATATTCCAGGTTTGCTGTGCTTGTTTGTAGGGCTGCACAATTTGGCCAAAATATTGTGATTGTATGTAGATATATATATATATATATATATATATGGCTATAATATAATAATATATTATATAAGCAATATCACACTCGTGTTATATTGCATTTATACAACAGTTTGACAGCACAAGTGTGTAAATAAATAAGAACAACAACGGAGTGTCTTTAAAAACCCTCTTTTGTGTGAAACTGCTTCCTTCTGCCACTGATTCAGATCTCAAGTTGACAGTTTAACAGTTGAGCCCAAGCCTCCGTTACTAATTCTACGTCACTTTAGAAGTAGTAACGAATGAACGCTGAGTCGCTTCATTGAAGCTTATTGTATTATGTAGAGTGAGAGATCGACTAAGCGGGTGTATTACCTGCATCTAGCTGATATATTTCATGTTTATCTTATATTCATAATCACAAAAATAAGTTTGAATGTCTGCTGAGAACATATCTATGTCTTTGTCCTTTTAACAGTTATGGGGATTTCCCATGACAGCGCTAGTCGATGCATTTGTAAGTTGCATCTTATAAGGTGTTGTTTAAAGTAAAATTAACATTCTTGTAAACAACCTTGTTTCAGTGCGTTTCAATATAAAAGTCTTTACGACTGACTGACTCACTCATAAAGACAGTTTTTGCTCCCATCTAATGGTGCAATAATGTAACTTTCACTGAAGTCAAAATCACAATCACTAACGAACCCTTTCTTAATACCAAATACAGCATGTTATTATAGATATTATTTAATGAAAAATAATAATTAAATAAACAATTTTATCCATTATTAAAGAATAATAAGTTTGTACAATAGGAAAGCAACACAAGCAAACTGTTCAGTCAAAATTTCAAAAGCAGCGCTAGGTATAGTACAGGATTTCAGTTAAATAAAAATATAAAGCTATGAAACTTAACTTTGCCTTTAGCCAAATCGATTTGCTCTGGAACAAATATTAGATTAATAAGACCAAAGATTGTACGTTTGATAAACCCAAAATGAATTATACCTCATGTTTAAACACTGTCTACATAAGAGCCAACGGCAAAGCTGTTCTCAGCGGGTACATGAGCGCCGAACAGCCACTGATGGCCCGGAGCTCACATCTCCGAAAATGTCTAAACAAATCGTCAAATAGGCACTATGTTTATATATACGTTGCATAACTGAGGTTTAAATAACTACATTCTTGCTTGTCCGCCATGGCACTCGCTGTGAGAAATGCTGCAAGCGTAGTGATACAAGCGGTGAAACGGTACTGATACTGGTAGAATATCGCATGGCCGAAAAAGGCGCTCAGTCAATCAGATTCCCAAATGCACGTTAAAGTGACTCAAGCTCAGAGCAGATGCAGAGATGGAGTTTGTGTGGAGCAGCAATTACTGTGAACTGAGCCGCTCTGATCTGATGCAAACACTGGTAGATACAAAGTTTCAAAGATCAAAGTGCACAATAAATGGAGTTATTGTCTCCCAAAAGAAAGAAGTATTCTGAACTGCCTGTCATCTGTAATTTCAGAAGAGGTTTGTAACAAATTTCCATAATGCCAGCCTTAGCTTCATTGCCTGCTCACAAACAACATCTACTTTGACCCATCCTCAAACACTGTAGTTGTAGCTGAGGCCTGGAAGAGTTTGGTTTGTGTTATTGGAATGTCAAGAAGACACTGTTTTCTGCGATACGAAAGCAAATCCACTTTGCATGCACTTCCAAAGAATGAGGACTCGGGCTCAAATTGATACAGTAAAACCGACGCCAATGTTATTGTTCTAATTACTGTGTATCAATTGCTGAGGAAGAATCCAGAGCTGAAATTCAGATATGGTAATGGGGGTTTGGTTTCCTACACACGCTGTAAGCGGTAGACCAATCGTAACAGACTGGGCCATCTGACCAATCAGAGCAGAGTAGGCTCTCAGAAAGGGGAGTTTAGAGAGACTGAATCCTTTATCGAACCGTTTCAGACATTATGAGAAAAGAGGTGATGCAATGAATATTATGAGAAAATGTTTTTGACCTAGTATGCATGTGAACCTATTGTAGGAGTCTCCGAAACCAGATTAGGAAACTTTAAAATAGATTAATTAAATCGCAGCCTTTGAGATTTGATAATCGCACTAAGCCATATTACAGTTTCGGTTTTATTTCTATTAATCATGTAGCCATAGTACTAATAACATTCATATCCTATAAAAGTAAAACAATTCAATCCCAATACTGGTAATACCCAATAGGAATGCATTAACCTTCTCGTGTTTCCAGGTACAAGTATTGGAGGTTTTCTCTACGCTACGGCGCAGAATGAGTTCATTGTACTCTTTGGACTCGACGGCTGCCTTTTGCTTATTGGCTGTTTTGCACTAAACATCATCGCCTGTGCTGGACTCATGAGACCACTGCATCTGCCGGCCTACTACCTGAAACAGAGAGCAGCCCTGGCCGAGAAAGCCGAGGAGAAGGTTCTGGAAAAGACCCCTGTCGTGGAGGACCCCATCAAGAAAAATCAGTCCATCAACGTTCTCATCACAGGAGAGACGAAAGAGCCTCCACCGTACGAGAAGAGCCTCCTGAGTTATGTGGCGTTAGTGCGGCTCATGAAGAAGAAACAGAAGGAGTACACCGAATACTTGAACTCGACAGGGGAACTGCTGCATAACAGGGTCTTCTTGGCCATGTGTGTGTCTTTGTTCGCGTATTGCCTGGGTGCGTACACTCCTCTTCTCTTCCTGGAGGATTTGGCCCAGAGCGAGGGTCTCATCAATGGCATCAGCACCATCCCGCTGGTCTCAATCATGTCCATTGCTGCAGGAGTGGGGAAGCTGCTGCTGGGCATCATGATGGACATCCGCTGGATGAACAGCATCTTTCTGTACGCCTTTACCCTGCTGGGCTCGGGGGTGGCTCTTCTCATAATCCCAGTCACTAAGAACTATGCTGGGCTGCAGGTCATCTCAGCGGTGCTGGGGTTTTTTTCCGGAAACTGGTCCGTCATACCCTACATGACCACTAAGGTTGTGGGAATGGAGCGTCTGACTGAGGCATATGGGATCTTGATGTTCTTTGGTGGATTTAGTATAATGCTCGGACCACCTGTCGCAGGTAATTTTTTTAACCTGTTGACATGATTTTAGTTCTGTTAAATTAGGGTTCAGATGCAATGCAAGCCTTTAAAATGAACTTCATTCACAAATGAATTAGTACTGACCAGAGGTTGGAAAAATTTGAATTTCCGCTTCTTTTCAGTTCATCAGTGGGAATGTGAATTGGAAATTCACTTCAGTAATTAGCAAATTAATTAGTACAAACCAGAGTTTGGGGAAAAAAATAGCTTCTTTTCAATTCATCAGTGGGAGTTGGTCACATTAACCACAGGATTTTGAATTAGAATGTCTTGGGGATAAAGATTTATTTAGAAGACTTTGGCATAAATTAGACCATTTTGGGACATGATGTGTTTTTCCACTATACTACATTAAAATTAAAGTTAATTAATTCAATATTTATAAATAAATAGTTTCTATAGGTTGGTCAATGACATACCTTTTTTGTCAGGATCTGTTGCAATTCAAATAAGCAATACAACTCTTTAATTTCAGAATTAAAGGATAGGTTCTCTGATTTTCAACCAGCTTAGTAAGTAGTATATGTAAATGAACAATGTGTACTCATTTCTCTGTTACCTATTACACCTAGATATGCCTGTTTATTTCTCAGCAACAGTCCATCGATTGATGCAAAATGCATCATTTAATAACTTATTTTAAAATAATAATTAAATTTAAATTGTAAGGAAAATATGTTATTGCTTTTAACTTGATGGTTACACCACATGACATTTTAGAGTGCATAAATTTGCGTCATCCAGCGAACTTTTGACAGCTCCAGGACTTTGTTAAAACTACAGATTGAAATTCCACATTTTTGTATCCATGCTGATGAATGGTCAGATGGAGTGGAGTGGTTTCAAAATCAAAAGTGCATTATGAATGTTGAAGTTATTGGCAAAAAGGAACTCTACGGCCCATTTTCTTTGTTTTCTCTAGTAACGTAACAACGATTTCAAAAATGTTTTCACATTTCTACTGCATAGACAGCCAAGTTTTATTAAAAGCCCATCTTGCCATCAGTGAATAATTTTGGCAGGCATAAATAAAAAAATGTCAGGGTGGAACAACCATCCTAACCATAATGAAGAAAAAAAAGTCTCATTAACAGAATACAATTCTTGAAAACGTTTTTATTAAATATATATTAGAAATACTTGAAAAACATTTGTCTTTTAAATTACAGTCATTTGGTGCAACCAACATGCAGAGAAAAATAAACATGAAACAGAAATCAGACCCTCTTTACTGGGTCAAAAAGCCCTTATCAGATAATTTGACCTTTTATGTGAAGGCAAGATTAGTTCAGTTTGTAAAATGTTATTATAATATGGAAGATATTTGTGTATATATATATATACATATATATTATTCCATTTAATTCTACTTCCATAAATTCAAATTATAATGCTGCATCCTGTTTCAATTCAAATTCAGGAATTGAATTAGAATGTAAAAGACAAAGTTCTAAATTTCGAGAGAGCGTAAAGATTCAGCAGGTTTACCTGTGGTGTGATATACAGTATGTAACTCTGCTATTTGTTTTGTTTCTCACTCCAGGCTGGATTTACGACTGGATGCACTCCTATGACCTGGCGTTCTACTTCAGTGGGAGCTTCGTGCTGCTGGGAGGAGCTGGCCTTTTTCTCTCTGCTTTGTCTTGTTGGAACAAGAACCAGGAAGAAACCAACACGCCAGACACAGAATACACAAATGATTATGACAAAGTGGCAACGGTGGCCTGAAGCATGAATACAAGATTAACTGCTGTACAGAAGATGAATTCTCACACTCCCTAGTTACAAAAGGCTGAAAAGTACAATATTCTCAACATGTCAGCTGGATGTTTTTACTCAGCATGATACACTGAAGAATTCTAGAAAATGATGAAAGGACTGTGCTTTGACTGGTTATTTGTGGCCTTGTTTTAAGAGGCTCTGGTCCTGCATTCAGAACACATAGGTTTTCTTTTAGATTTGTTTTGTTACTGTATGGGTGGTAGTTGAGTAAATTGAGATGGGAGTCTTCAGTGCCATGTGTCACCAATCTTAGAAAAACAAATATTTCAACCATCTCAAGTTTTATGAGATAACTGTATTGTTTTTTATGTATAGACATACAAGACTTCACTACACTAAACTGCAAATAAATATAATTTTTGTATTTGGTTAACTATTCCACAATCTGAAAAACATTCTGCAGTATTTGGACGGGTGATAATCAATGTCTTGTGCTGTACCAAAGTTTTGATTGTTGTTGGTTTATTTATTGTATTTGATTTGTGTCTGTTCATAGGGGTCAGACATGCAGCACTAGACTAATTGTGCTTTTATGTTTATACCTTGGTTTTTTGTTGTTGTTGTTGTTGTTGTTTTTTTTGCCTTGTTATGAAAAAAGTTGGATTTCTTAGTGACACAGACTATAGTCTGTAGTTGATTTAAAACCACTTGCTATAAAGCAATATGTATTTGTGAAAATGCTGTCAGGTTGTTTTTTATAGCAGTTTAGCTATCTTTTAATTTCTTTATTTGTATACTTTTTGAAATACCAGTTCTTATTGACTGTTTTACACATTTTGCAATAGACTGTGTATGTTTGTATTTGTAATGCTTTCTGTTTGTTTTCCTTTTTTCAACTGTGGCAAGACGTTTTTACTTGAAATATGTTTTTATTATATTGATATTCAAGGAACAGTGAAAAGAAAAGGACATTTGTTCCACCACTGTTTGTATTGTAAAGAAAACCGTCACAGAAAACATTTTTGTTATGGCACCTTTACGTGTAGTGCCATTATTATTTATGTTTCTTTTATTGTTTTAGTTGCATTTTTATGGTTTTTATTATTAAAGTATTGATGATATAATTGTTGCTTGCTTTAGCCAGTTTTTTTATTTAACAGTCTAATTTTTCAACACTAGTCATGGCCTGTTTATGCAAATGAAAACAAAGCCAGACTTGCAGTAAAGATTTGCACTCGGTTTCATTAGACTGCCATGATGTGAGGTGGCCTTGCCATCTCCATGGATACAGTAACCATAGTGAATGCAATCAGAGGTCTATTTATGCAGTCACCAGTGTTTGTGTACCTGCAGGTTCTGATAAAGGCTGTGAAATGATGATACATATAAATAGTTTTTGATGCTTCTATATGTAATCAAATCCAAGCTGTGACAGATATCACTCTACATACTCTAGAACAGAATACTGTTAAACACAAATTTAAACCAAAGATGACTGATTCCCAGATTTATCTATATGAAATGTTTCCAAATGTCACAAAAACAAATGGGGAGATTTTTCAAATTAAAAAAACATCCTTATTTAAATTATCCTTATATTAAGTACGGTGGCCGAGAGAGCTGCAAATGAAGAAAACATGCAAATAGAAAAAACACCAGCAAATAATGAAAACATCTTCATCAGTTTGACAACACATGTGCTGCAAAAGTTCACAACACGTGCAAATACCAAAACGCGCTGCAAATAGGCCTGCTCATAATGCACATATGATCGGCGGGGGGTATTATTTTAAGTTAAAAAATATTATTAATAATAAATAATATATTTCTTAATAATTTACTTGATTTTATGTCTCAAATCCCAGTCAATTACAGTGGGTACGGAAAGTATTCAGACCCCCTTAAATTTTTCACTCTTTGTTATATTGCAGCCATTTGCTAAAATCATTTAAGTTCATTTTTTTTCCTCATTAATGTACACACAGCACCCCATATTGACAGAAAAACACAGAATTGTTGACATTTTTGCAGATTTATTAAAAAAGAAAAACTGAAATATCACATGGTCCTAAGTATTCAGACCCTGAATTATGCGGGGCAAATTAAAATATTAATTTCATTCTAAAAGTAGCCTAATCATCATCATCATCATTCAGATCATCGCAGAAGGGGCTTGAGATCACCGGGCCTGGTATGTACTATTTGCAACGCGTTTCTGTATTTGCATGTGTTCTGAACTTTTGCAGCGTGTTTCTGTATTTGCATGTGTTATGAACTTTTGCAGCGTGTTTCTGTATTTGCATGTGTTATGAACTTTTGTTTGAATTGTTTGAATCTTGTTTTCTTGATTTTCCAAGAGTACCATGTTTTTATCACGACTCGGAGAAAAACACAATTTGTCAAGTAGCTAACATAGCATAATCAGATGCAGCTTTATTTTTAGTAACAGTAATACAGCATTTTCCCTGTCATACAATACGTTTTAAAATTAATTGCAGCCATTTAGCAACACAAGCCATCCAGCATTTATTAATATGATATTCTAATATCGATCTAGCTTACTGCAGTGTGCAACAGTGTCTCATAGCAGCTGCCAATCAAACGCACACAGTAATGTTATAACATCATTTTCAACACACTCAACATGTATCTAATATGATAAACAGTGCTGCGTTACCCCACATTCACTTGCCCGGAAGATGCGGAAGCGGCGCCGGTGACATAATAAAAGTCCCGCTGCTCGCGTGGCGTGTGTTGTACTCGTCTCTCATTATCACTTGCTCCAACAGCACTCGGCCCTGCTTTGCTTCATACTACAGAAACGTTAATAATCTCATCCATGAACATGATTTCTGCCAGAGTCCCTTCCCGATTCGTTTCCACCAGCTGTGCGGTGAAGTCAACATCTCTCATGATTCCGCGATCAATCTTGGCGTCATCAAGCTACGTCTTCTTTTTTAATAGGTGACCTCTAGTGGTGAAAAATTACATATTGTGCCTTTAAGTAAACATTTAAACAGTCATAAATGCAACACTTCTAAACCCTATTGCTTCTGTTATTGATTATATTTACATTAATACTGGTTCAATATTGCTATAAGCATTTTATTGTGGACAGATAACCAGCTTTCATCCAAAATTATTCAATAAAGAAAGAGATTTTAAAGCATTTGTTCACCTAAAAAATGAAAATTCATTAATTACCCACCCTCATGTTGTTCCAAACCCGTAAGACATTCATTCTTCTTCAGAACACAAATTAAGATCATTTTAATGAAATCTGAGAGCTTTCTGTCCCCCCGTTGACAGCCTACGCAACTACCACTTTCAAGCCCCAGAAAGGTAGTAAAGACATCCTTAAGGTATTCCATGTGACTTCCTGTAGTGGTTTAACCTCAATTTTATGAAGTGATGCGAGTGCTTTGTTTGCACAAAAAAACACAATTTATCATTTTATTTACAAAAATATGAATCTTGAACATTGAACATTCTGCTTTCGCGTCAACACAGCATGCATCGTGGTGCTCTTGTGAACGCGTGTTGGAGATTAATATAATGTGGTAAATTATTATTATTAGTGCAAACAAAGCACCCATATCGCTTCATAAAACTGAGGTTAAACAACTCGAGTTATGAGGGTAAGTAATTAATGAAAGAATTTTCATTTTTGGGTGAACTAACTCTTTAAAATCAGTGATTGTTATATAGTGAATATATTATATAGAGAATATCATATTTCTTTATTGAGTAGTGTAGTGTAAAATAAAAAAAAATTCAAATAAAAAAAGGCTGTGTAAAAGTATTTTTATACAGAAGGGTATGATCTTAAAACAGTGTGTAATCATAGCAAAGTAATCATAAAATAATCTTTTATAATAATTTTTTTAATTTTTTAATTTATTTTAGTTTTAAGCAATTTCAAAAATTTCACAACTATATTATGTAAGATTTATGCTTTTTGACTTTACTGAGCAGCTCATATTGAATAGTAGGTACTTTTCTCCCTGCTGGAAATAATATAACAGCTGACTAAGAGGAAAGAGTGTAATCCATCTGCAGTCTGGGTTTGGCAAAAAGTCTAGAGAGGAAGAGGATGGAGACTAAGGGCAGCCACACACTTCCTCTCTTGCACACAGAGTTGAAATGAATAGTGGTCCTTAGCACAATTAATTACAATTTCCAATTGAAATGTAGTTTATCTGTTTATACTGTTTCTGGAATAAAGTTATTATATACAAAAGCAAAACAGGCAAAACACGTATCAACTGCAGTCACCAGAGGGCATCATTGAACAAGGCAGACAGTCCTGCTATAAGCAACTTCAGCCTAAATAAGATTTCGACATAATTTAGTCAGCAAATAATAACCTGATAAAATATTCAGATTAATTGTTTAATATGTATATAAAGCATAATTTTTGTGATATGCATAGAAAATGTCATAGGGTAGAGCACCGTTTAAATGTTTAGACAGATTTGAGAATGGTGAGCCATTCGTCTAATTAAATTAGGCAAAACATCAGAGATACTGGAATATTTTTGTCTTATAAAGATGTTTCCTACAAACGCAAACTGTACAACAATAAGTGGCCAATTGGTGACCATGGTAACGACTAAAATGGATGCTGTTGTCCTCTGCTGTTTAGATTGCCATGTCTGATTAACTTATAAATAGCCAGCGTACCCCAGTGTTTTTGCACTAGTCTTCAGCTCTGTATGGTTCATGTGGAAGTAGGCTATTTTAAATTGTTTTGCAGCACATTTTATTTCGGTATTTGATCCACTTTTGCCTGTGTCTCATCTTCACAGTCACATGGCAAAACAAGAGCTGGGTTTATTTTGATCCGAAGGACTCTGACTAACACATCTTAGTGTAAGAAATCAATAATCTCTACAGTAAATGAACATGAGATCTCCATTTCTGGCTTTTGGCCATTGACAAAATATCCATTAGCTGAGTCACTCTGTAATCCCATATTTCATGTAATAATATATCTAAGTGAAATGGCTTCTGTTCAACAGCACTATGAGACTTAGGTATCCCGACTGTCTTTTAATTTTGTGAAAGCCCATGGGAGGCTCTCCAGTACCGGACATTTCATTTTCCATCGGGGAATTATATATCCCTGAGTATTAGCATATTGTTTTTGCTTGTGCGATATCTTTGTGCATCAAAGATGGTAGCATTCATCAATGTCAAGTGCAATTCAGCACTGTAACAGGTCAATCAATCCCGTGGCAGGCACTAAAGCAACAACTAAATATTTTGCACTCTATGTTTTCACAGAGCTCAAATATGTGCTATCATACTATTTTCAATATTTAAAAAATAAATAAATAAAACAACACAAAAACGGTGCGACACCAGAGGGATTTATTTATTTGTTTATTTCTTTCTTTCCACAATCCAGCCCAGTTGGTGGCAGGAATGCACCTATTGTTTGTTTGCCAACCACCATAAAATGCCAAAAGAAGAAGTAAGGAGTGATGACAGCGGAGGAGCCAGAGGGAAGGAGGAGCCTGGTGGAGCTGAAGGGGTTGGCAGGCTAAGGTGCAGTTGGAAGCCCAGAAGTCTGCGGCAAAACCAGGACAACAAGTGACCAGTGCGGTGCCGGAGGGACGAGGGAGCCTGGTGGAGCTCGAGTGATGGTGGACCACCTCGGAGTTGAGGGAGCGCAGAGCTAAGGTGGAGACAAAGGGCTGACAGGTGAAGGTGGAGACCTGGAACAGGTGTGAGATGGTCCTCACTTCAGAACATGAGTGTGGCGAGCAGGGCGGGCGAGAGCCGTGAGGGAATGGCGCGAGGCCGGTGACGCGAGTGTTAATGATCGTCACCTGTGAGGCGCACCGGCCTCGAGTCCCTCACGGAGGAGCTCCGGAGGCATGAAAGGAGGAGCGACGACAGTGAACGGACGAGAGAGGACCAGGCGTGGACTTTATTTTAAGTTTTATTATGTTTGTGTGGCCGGCAGACGTCCGCGAGGGTCTGCCGGCATTACTTTCGTTTTGTTTATTTTGAATTAAAGATGTTGAATGTTCGCCGGTTCCCGCCTCCTGGAGGGACATGCTGTTGGGAGCCCTCGCTGCTGAGGGGGATCACGGTGCTGCGGAGTTCGGGCAGCCTCTCGCGGTCTTCCCACTCCCGCGCTGCCCGAACTCCGCAGCACCGCGATCCCCCTCAGCAGCGAGGGCTCCCAACAGCATGTCCCTCCTTCCTCCCGGGTTTCGGCACCAATGTAAAAGTTCGTATATGTGGGAAGAAGGAGGCGGGAACCGGCGAACGTTCAAACAAAACTTTAATTCAAAATAAACAAATACAAAACGAAAGTAATGCCGGCAGACCCTCGCGGACGTCTGCCGGCCACACAAACATAAAATAAAGTCCAGGCCTGGTCCTCTCTCGTCCGTTCACTGTCGTCGCTCCTCCTTTTATGCCTCCGGAGCTCCTCCGTGAGGGACTCGAGGCCGGTGCGCCTCACAGGTGACGATCATTAACACTCGCGTCACCGGCCTCGCGCCGTTCCCTCACGGCTCTCGCCCGCCCTGCTCGCCACAATGAGATTTAGGGGGAGAGCTTGGAACCAGATCCAACTCCTCTCACTTTACATATGAGAAGTGTCTCACTGCAGCCAGCAGTGGGCATCTAACCCGGCCCACATCCAAGTGTGACATCAGAAGCCAGGCCAATGCATCCGATTATTAAGATTTTATTGGTCATGTCAATCACGTCTACAGCAAACACTGATTCCTAAACCTACCCGTCTCCACCCCCTGGATCTGGATCCAACCTCACCCCCTGGATCTCGTGTTCTGCAGTGAGGAGCTCCTGAAAGGTGTAGCCAGGGGATCTGCCTCACAGAGCCATGCTGGTGGAGAAGGGGCACGAGGAGGAGCCAGAGAGCTGGAGGTAGTCAGCAGCACAAAGGAGCCAAGGACCTATGAGGCACCAGTGGGGCAGACAAATCCAGATGAATGGACAGAGCCAACTGAGAAAATGGGAAAAAAGAGGTGGGGAGATTGCAGTCCTCCTCCACAAGCAGCATCTGGCCTAAAGCCCCGGGTATACTTCAGCCATCCACGTTCGTGCAACGTCCGCATGATGTAATTTTCGTCATGCGGAGGGCTCGCAGCCAGCTGCACATCCTGTCTGCGTGCAGCCCAAATTTTGAGACCGCGAGGACAGTACGCGTGCAACAGCGCATGCGCAAGAAGGACAGAAGAGTCCACTATGTGGCGATACGCACAGTACTGAGCACAATGTTCATTCGTCGAAGAAGAGTGTGGCAAGAGCGATTCAAAAACAAGACGAGTAAACTCAGAAGCATGCCTTCTCCATCATTTTTGATTCCTGTTCTCTTTGTGTATCTTCTAACCTATGTTGCAATGGTGGATGCAGTATTTTTCTTCGATCCTGCCCAGTGAATATCCGGTTGATGACACGATGTCTGGTAAAAGTATAGAAAAAATGTGTCGAACTCGGTCATTCGCGCATTTTGCGCATTGAAAGATGCGCGAAATGCGTCCGGGCGGCGAAATTGAAGTGTACCCGGGGCTTAAGATGTTGTCTATTCTGCTCCAAAAGATGTACTGGACAGACTCATCATCAGTGCACCTCATGGCACAGATCCAGGATCTCTTCTGCATACTCCTACAAATATCAGACATTTTGTGATAGGCAATCATACTGGTTTTGAAGGTCAGTTACTCAGAATGATAGTGCTACACGATTGTGTGGGGTGCCATTTAGTTGCTGCTGTGTGCACATTACATGACAGACCAGCGACAGCCCTGCTGAAAAAAACAGCAAGTATGTTTTGAAACATGGCAGCTGGTTTGAGCTGGTTTATACTGGTACTTAGTTGGTCATGAGCTGATTTGAGCTGGTCCTGAGCTGGAGCTAATTGCTAAGGACCAGCTTAAACCAGCTCATGACCAACTAAGGACCAACTAAGGACCAGCTCAAACCAGCTCCCATGCTTCAAAATATACCTAACCAGTATATGCTGTTTTTTTCAACAGGGAGGGGGTCACACATTACACAACATTCAATGGGAAGAATCGCAGACAACTCTGGCTGCATCCAAAAACTGATAAATGCAGCCTTTGGAGGACACATTCCAAGGTAGGAAGGCATCAAGGGACATCCGAATCCAAAGTTAGCTTCACTTCCTGTAAATCACTTCCTGTAAAAAAAAAAGAAAAATAGTGCATCCACCATTGCAACATAGTTCAGAAGACACACCAAGAGAACAAGAATCAAAAACGATGGTGAAGGATACCACACACTTCTTCGATGACTGCACACTGTGCTCAGTACTGTGCGTATTGCCACCTAGTGGATTCTTCTGTCCTGCTTATGCATGCGCTGTTGCACGCGCACCGTCCGTGCGGTCTCGAAATTTGGGCTGCACACGAACGGGGTGTGCGGAGGTCCGCGAGGCCTCTGGATGATGAAAATTACATCATGCGGACGGTACACGAACACGGACGGCTGAAGTATACTTTAGGCTTAAGTTTTTGGATGCAGCCTCTGTCCGGACTACAAACTACGTTTCACAACCAAACATGCGAGAATTTGGCGCCACCAACTGGCATAACCAACATAACCAACTAAGCATTGTATAGTGTCATACACTATATAGTATAGTATTATAAAAAAAATGTTGATTTATGTGATGCTTGCCAAAATGTTGATTTTGTCAGAATATATGGATAATTTTTAACAGCTGTGAATTCAATTTATTTTTTGCCAGGTTATGTAGTTATTGTATCTACCAGCAGGGGCTAATTGGACTGTGTTAACCAGCTGTATCTTGACCTCTTTTGGATGAACTTCTAACCTACATTTCTTGTCTCTAAAGTCACGTTTTTATTTTTACCTAAGGCCTGTTTTTCACTTATTTTGCTTTGGTCGGGCAGCTGTTTTCCATGACCTTATTCTTTTGTCCAGACCAGACACTCTCTTCATTATAAGCAGGGCAGTCTCTCTTGTTCTGTCTCTCTGTTCTTCCAGCTATACATTATTCATCCGTTGTGTCCACTCGGCAGAACTAATCTGGCCTTCTGGTGATGACTGCACATTAAAATGCACCAAAATGAGCATGTTTCTTGTGTTAGGCCATTAAAGACCATAAAAGGATGGGAAAGATCTCTAGTGCACTATAAGAGAGTTCCCAAAATAGAAGGTTTACAGTTCACTTAGACCTGAAATGTTGACTTGAAAAATGTGGACATGCATGACTGAATTATTGTTTCTCATAAACCTTTTGATCTGTTGGTTTATGCTTGATTTTTTTTAAATGAGTTTCAAATAGTCAAATATAAATTGTGTCTATGGATGAATTTCTTTACAAAACACATTTTTACAGATGAGTTGGACTGGATAGTGAAGGAAAAGCAACCAACAAGTGTCCGGCATACATATGATCTCCTTCAAAACTGTTTTTGTACCTTAGAAAACAATAATCATAGTTTTGAAACATAGATTATAGGCCTAATAGTTTCATTTTGTGTTTTATGTGTACCAGACAGACTGTCAGTCAGTGCATGGAATTTTTCAGTGAATCTTTCTGCAAGTTCTACAATGTTATACATAGTTACACCAGTATGTGGAGACAAAATGACTGTCTTTATGAGTGTCTTTGACTAATTCATTCAAAAACACTGATTCATTCAGGATCAACAGACCACTGCTTTGTGGAAATGGTTCTACTGTGGCATAATTGGAGGTTTCGCTGATGGAGCAAAGACAAACAACTGTAACTGCCAATATCGAGTCTAAAAACTAAGTTAATCAATAACTTATTGTTAAACTGCTGTATAAACCAATATCACAGTTGTGCTGTTTTGAATAGCTATCTGTTGCGTATGTGTTTCTACACATTCGTTGCTTATTTTCAGTACTGTACTGTACACCACAACGGCGAATATAAATCACTGGTTTATTCACTCTAAAAAAATGCTGGGTTAAAAACAACTCAAGTTGGGTTAAATATGGACAAACCCAGCAGGTTGGGTTAAAAGGCACCTATTATGCCCTCTTTCACAAGATGTAATATAAGTCTCTGGTCTGGTCAAGTTTCAGCTTAAAATACCCCACAAATTTGCCCCTATTTGGGGGTGAGCAAAAACATGCCTTTTACTATATTACTATATTGCCGGCTAAAAAAATAAATCCAAAATTGATTGAAAAAAATGGCTGGGTGAAAACAACCCAATCCCTGGGTTTGTCCATATTTAACCCAGCATTTTTTAGAGTGTTGTGAGGAAAAAATGATTCTTATCATCTGTCAAATTATCAAGTGTTGCCAACTTTCTCCACCTCTGAAATGTCATTCCTTTTTCTCCGGCTGACCCCATGCAACCCCTATTTTCAACCCTTCGCTCTAACTGTATGATGTGTATTAATTTTTACTGGTTTTGCTTTTTGTAACTCGAGAGCTGTTCACCACGGATTTCCCATGCATTGGAGCAATAGGCCTATAATCTAATCTAATATAGAGAAACTTTTCACAATCCAATCAATTCCTGACAAAACTCATATTTGAATATTTTTCACTTTACAGAAATAAAATGTGCTGCAAACAGTTTGACGTTGATTAAAATCCATCCAGTCTCACTGAAACTTGTGTTTTGGCTCTGCTATGCTGTAAGTTTCATGTCAGAAATATGGACTTGTTGATTTGAAATTAAGTATGGCTAACAGATGGATATTTTTACGTCACAGGATCAGGGGTTGATTATGTTCAGCATAACACCATGTTGTTTCACTGTTTTTTGAATCCAGTTTTAGTATCTTCTTTACACCTCCCACCCTTCCTTATGCACATATGTTCAATAATTCAACCCATGATTCCACTGAATAACCAAGTTATTGAGACAAGTCAGTAAATCCTATTCCTGAAATTAGAATTGGAATGTTTTGGAAACTCTTTTGAGTTTGTTTCAACTTTATTGTTGATCAGAGACAGAAATTACCCAAGACTTGACTTGAAAATCTCACAGAAAATGCCCCAGAAATTTAAAATAGCCTATATGGGGGTAAAAGAGATGTCTAACTTTTTACTTTATTTCAGAATATTTTTGATAAATGCAGCCTCGGTGAGAATAAGAGATTTCTTTCTAAAACATTACATAATCTTACCGACCCCATACATTTGAATTGTGGTGTACATGTGGGATATAATTGAGAATAAATTTTTTTTGGGCTATATTATACTATATAATTAGTGGCTATATTTGTATGAATTAGTAATTCATGCAATATGCTTGTGCCCCATCCAGTGACAGTTACTGTATGTTTAGTGCTGTACCTTCATGCTTACTATTAAAATATAAAATCTTACATTTTCGTACGAACACATCACACAAATTCACTACCTTATAGAATAGTTATGTTTTCCTGTAAGATTGGGTTGTTCCCATAGACTGTAAAAAAATTCCCATGTTCCCCATGTGTTTTTGTATGAATAATGCCACTGAGGTAGAGCTGCACGAATCATGATTAATCACATGATCTTATACCTAAATAACAATTCGGCTGTTAAACCTTTGACAAGTACGATCACGTTCACGATGAACATTCAAATATCTGCGTTGGCGCTGTCATTGATCCAGAGAGAGTGTTGTCATGTATAGGCATGGAACAGCTTCACAAACTGCAAATAAAGATTGTATAGAGTACATCGTTGATGTGTTTTTGTATTTATAATTCAACCGATTCATCCAGCAATGAAACAAGTGACATCTTTATGAGTGAGTTTTTTTAAATAAATAATTAATTCAAATTAATGAAATATTTTTAAATGGACTGTAGCAGTTAACATTTTGCCAGAACCTCTAGTAATGTTATTTTGTTTAATTGTCTATTCAGTATCATGTGAGAATTGTGATATTTTAAACAAAAAATATTGTGATTCTAAATGTATCCAGAATTGTGCAGCTCTACCCTGAAGACAAGAAATATTACCCCTTAAAAGTTAATTTCTGGCACCTCTCACTTGGCCACTCTCTCACAGGTTTCTTCCGGTTCCACAGGATCTGGTCAGGACAGAGTATTGCAACTATCCTGATTCTGCCTGTAAGCGTGGGTCACCATCTCTACACGTGAGCCCTAGTGCACCAGATCTGTCAAAACACATCACACCATATCGAAAGCTCACCCTCTCTGTCTCTCCTACACACACAGGGTATGTGGGACTGATCAAGACCAGTTTTTGTAGATGTTTTTCAGTTCCTGCCAAGTCAAGCCTGGGACATCCGCACCATGCAAATCGCTTTGAGGCAATCTGTGGGGATTTCACAAACAACAACACCAAATGACCAATTCAATAATGCTGAAATCTGTGATCTTTTACTGAGGTAAAACATTTCCCAAATTAATTGCTCATAGGTTGCTCTTTCGTAGCTTAGGAGTTATCAACATGTACCAACATGTAAGTACCTGTGTATATATATTATTTTATCTTTGATTTTGTTGTTTGATTAACAATAATGACTGCAGCATGTATTACTTTCTAAACTATTTACATTCCAAAACTGACTGTGTTTACCTATATACTCGCCAAGGCGGACATTTTGACTTAATCTTGTGTGAATTTGACCATTTAAGAGATTTGGTACTTGACTACCGATCACAGACTACTCGATAACCGTCTGTGTTTACGAGAATGCTACCAAAATGGCATTTCGGCATTTTTGTGTGCAGGTTATTTGACCGTTTAGGTGTGAATCTGAAGCCCGCAGTATACTTTGCTTATGCGCAGTCGGCTCTGTCTCGTTCAGAAAGATGCCTGGTGTATCTCTTTCGTGGCATAATTTGCTTTTAATGACACTGTTTGATATCAAACACATCCCGCAGTTTATCAACAGCAGACTGCATTTTACAACACTCACTTATTTGGCTGATTTGGATGTTATGTTTGGCTTAGGGAGGAATGAAAACGCACCGCTGTGAAGGAAAGGAAGGGGTGCTGGATGAAATGTGGCTGCTGCACAATAATCATTTTAATTAGATGATCTTGTTTTCATAATCATTAGAAGCCAAATTCGAAATCGAACAATCAATTACGATTAATCGCAATGCCCCACCTCAAGTATGTGTTCCATATTCTTCTACATCATACTACACTCACTGGCCATTTTATTAGGTACACCTTGTAAGTACCAGGTTGGAACTCTTTTGCCTTCAGAACCTCCTTAATTCTTTGTGGCATAAATTTTGGTCCATATTGATATGATAGCATCACACAGTTGATATATAGTGAATTCATTGGCACGTTCAAGAAACCAGTTTGAGATGATTTGAGCTTTGTGACATGTTATCCTGCTGGAAGTAGCTATCAGAAGATGGGAACACTGTAGTCATAAAGGAATGGACATGGTCAGCAACGATACTCAGGTAGGCTGTGGCATTTAAACAATGCTCTTTTTTCAAAAAACTTTTTGAAAGTGGGAGCTGTGCAGACTGTCAATGGAGGGACAGAAATTTCGTTAAAATTAGGTAAAATTAGATTTAGTTAAAAATAGGTATGTTCGATTTGAAGCGCCACATCAAAGTACCACAAGAGTGATTCGAAAGCACTCTCAATAAACTATTCCATTAAAAAAATTTGATTTTTCTGACTATTATTATTTTATTTGTCAAGCTTTACAGGGTTAATGGAGCACTTAGTTAGGTCTCATTTAAGAATTCTGCTTGAGAAATTAAAATAGACAAACTGTAAGAGCTATTAAACAAACAGCATATAGTTTGGTTAATTTGGTATACATCAGAATATGATGAGAAATGCTTGAGTTCATATTGAGATCTCATAGTTTGAGATTCGAAAACTCTAGAGGAGACACATGTGAGGCTTCCTTTTTTTTTAAGTTAAATATCTGATGTTGGGAACCTTTAGAAAAAAAGTCTCTCCATTTAATCTCATTGCTGTCTATGAAAAACAATTAAGATCTCATTCATGATTTTTCTTTCTTGTGGGTTAACAACACCAATCAAAGCATATAACAAAGACATCAAGTAAAAGAGTAAAAGAGTACATTTGTGTGGCATATTAATGAAGGTACTGTAAGCTCTCAATATCATGTACCAGTAGACCTGGTAAAGTTAATTGGTTTGTAGTAGCTGCACTCTATGCAGACTGGTTATTAAATATATTAATTATTCATGAGATTTCAAGTGGATGTGCTTTTAAGTTCTGCGTGTACTAAGATACAAGCACGATTTTTACGTGATAGGAGTGCATACTGTGTGAGCATGTACTGTGATTCCTTTCTGGTCCTCATGGGAGAGTCCTGAGATGTGAGGAGCATTCCAAGGAGAAAATCTGCGGGATTTTCCCACATCGGCAGGCTGATCATGATTCTCACTTTCACACACACGCTTTTCCTATGGAATCGCAAAAGCGTGGTTTTTAAAAATGATTGCACTTCTTGGAATGTATGAGATTATGAAAGTATGCCTTTTGACAATTAAACAAAATGATCACATGTTCTTGAACTTTAATATGATACCTGCAAATAAATATTTTGGACAGCTGCTGATCTGATTGTAACTCTTTCTAGTTGTTTTTTGGGAGATGGAGACTGTGTGTGAAGAAAGAGATCCAGGTTTGCACGGGTTTGTGGAAGCTGTGTGTGCTGATAGGAGGAACCGGTTCTGTGTCACCCCACCAAATATAAGGTAAGAAGCAAAATGCCAATGCTGAAAAAAAGATGAATTCATTATCTACTGGATCAAGTCAACAGCTATTTTACAGCCAAATACATTCACAGGATAATTAAATGTTAGTGAATAGATAAAGATAGAATAAAAGTTATATTGCATATCTGCTTCTACCCATTTATCAGGTCTCCTTTCTTCTCTCTTCCTGTAGCTTGACATTCTTACTGATAGAGGAAGACAAACCTCAAATGCCTGAGGTAAAACACTCTGTAAGTTCCTTCTAAAACAGCGCATCATCTATTCATATCTTAATTTTAAATGTCATAAAGCTATTATTTTAATTTGGCTTCAAATGTAATCTTCATTTCTTAAAGCAAAAGTTCTGCTAAAAGTTTAAATTCTGTCATCATTTACTCCTCCTCATGTTGGTCCAAACTTGTATCACACAAAAGGTAATTATTTAAAGAATATTCTGGTTACTCTTTTTTATAATGAATGTGAAACTAAAATTTGAATGAACTAAAATTTTGTTTTCGATAATGGTGTGTGTAATTTACAAATGTAGAGCAAAACTTTCTAGTATCATCAAGTTATGTTTACAACAGACCTTATTTTACTCATAAAATGAAAAACCCTATAAAAAAATTCCAAAGGAAAATCTTGAGGGACCCAGAGGCGAATTTGTCTTCCGGGTTTTGACGTCATCCTTGCACCACTCTATTTCAGTTCTTCTGAAGTCAAGTGATTCATAATTCTAAGTAATTATTCACTGATAATCTACCTTAGGTCTTTGTGGCACATTGACGAGAGAAGTAGCGATGTCTGAATTCTTATTTTGTGTTGGATCTGTTCAGTGAATCAGTTCATCCAGAAGATTAACGGTGAATTTATCAGTGAATAACGTTCATTGAGCAAACATGCATAAAGTGTAGAATTCTCTCTCGATCCCCTCCCCTCTTCTCTCGTGAATACGTGCTCACGCAGCTGCATTCCCTGACTGTTGGAGTGTTTGTGAGAGGAGCAACAATTTAAGAGAGACAAAATTCAGTCGTCCGCTTTCTTGTCTTCAGGAGCCGTTTGTTTGTTGTGACGTATTAAAGACAGTGTGGCAGCTAAATCTGACACCTGATGACACACATGAGTTTTGCTCGGGCGGGGAGCATGCTTTCTCTGTCATCGAGGGGACTGAATACGAGCATTGCAAGAGTTTTCTATGAAAAAGAAAAAGAAATTGGGACAATCATCTGTTCCCCACTGATCAGGACCTGCTTCAGTGAAACAGGCGAAGAGGAGACTGAGATCGTAGGGCTCGTCAATGGAGCTGGCCGAGGAATTCAAGAGAGGTATGGCTATTTCTCATTATTCGGTAGCTGATGAGGATGAGCTGCCAGACGAGGATGTGTTATCGCTCACGCTGCATTCACATGGGGTGTCGGCGTTAACGCTTCTCATTTACTTTGAATGGTTGACGTCATGTATTGCCGAACTGAATTGTGGGTTCCCACGCGTTGCTTCACTTGCGTTGCTCGTGGCAGAATTTGAAGATTTCTCAACTTTTCAAATGCCAACGCAGGCATCAGCCAATCAGATCACAGACACTAGCCAATTGCTTTCATGCAACACCTGAAAGTAATGTGACTGGCTGTTGTACTATGACGGTCGCATCAGCTCAAGCTTCAGACAAGCCCCGTGTGAATGCAGCGTAACATCCTCCGACCCGTCAGCGAGTGCGCTCCTGGCTTCAACCCAAGAAGAGCAGGATGTGGCTGTTGAGGATGATGTTGTTTCTGAATCCTCATGGCCTGCCTGTCCCGCATACGACGAGTTGCTAGAGGTTATGTCTCGCGCCACAGACAGATTAGATCTGCCCTGGCGGCGAGAGAGATGTGAGCTCAGCACTCTTAATCGCCCAGCACTCGTGAGCCTTCCGTTTCTTCCCAGTCTGCATGCTGAGGTGGAAAGATTGTGGAGGAAGCCATATTCGGCCCGTATTCATCCATTTCAGCATGCTAATTATGCCAAAGTGGAAGGGATGCGTGAGCATGGATATGAGTCGATGCCACCAGTTGAAGAGATGCTGGCTAGCTATCTCTCACTGGGAGATTGAAGGCTCCCATTCTGCCGACCAAACCAGTGCATGAGACATCACATTTGAATGGCAGGGAGTACGTGGGTCAGGCCGGGGCTGCGCTGCACACTATGGCACTGTTGCAGGCTTACCAGGCCGATCTGCTGAAAGACCTGGACCAGGGTCAGGGGCTCCCCCCGAGGCAGTAGCAGAACTGCGCAGCACTACAGATCTTGCCCTCCGTGCTAATAAACAAACTACAGCTGCGATTGACCGATCGATGGTGGCCACAGAGAGGCATCTCTGGGTGAACTTGGCTGACATCAGGGATAAAGAAAGAAACTTTCTCCTTGATGCGCCGGTTTCGCCATCTGAGTTTTTTTGCACATCTGCTCAGAATCTAGGCCCACACCCCAAGTCTCTAGGGGGCCTGGCCCATCTTGGTTCTGCGAGAGGGTGTGCGTCGCCACTCACGGTCCTCCTCCTCCGATCAGTAGATCAGAGAGGAGGTGTGATACAATGAAAAGAAAGCAGGTTTTGAGGGAAGTCATACAGAGTAAAAGCTCCCAGCATTCTCAGGATGCAGAGGCCAAGTAACATCTGCCTCCTTTCTTCTTTTCATTCCCACTGCAGCCCCCTCCCCCATTGCTAGGCTTCCTCTCTTAGAGAGTTTTTCTGCAGAAAGAGGTCAATGTCATTGTCGTGTTTTTACACATGCTTCAGACACCAGCATGCTGGAGGCACTCCCCTGTTAGCTTCCTTGGTAGCAGTGTCATGTTTCCCTTCTCAGGGAACCATGGTTACATTCGTAACCCAAGACGTTTTCCTTTACATCATTTGGATGGCTGTGTACATCTACGCCATTTACCTGGGGAAGTGATGGCACCAGGATGCACTGTGGGATGAGGACAGCTGGCAGAGGGAGTGTGCAGTGTTTTGCTGGGAATCTCTGGGTCCGGCCATTCACGTGGATGTCAATGTAACACATGCCACCAACGTAAACATTGGAAACTAGTTACACCCCTTCATGGCAATGGTGTTCCCTGATGTCAATCACCTCTTTCAGTAGGATAATGCACCCTGCCACATTGCACACATTGTTCAGGAATGTAAACATAATGAAGAGTTCAAGGTGTTGCCCTGGCCTACAAATCCCCAGATCTCAAACTGATTGAGCATCAATGGGATGTGCTGGACCAACAACTCCGATCCACGGTGGCTCCACCCCACAACCCACAGGACTTGAAGGATCTGCTGCTAACGTCTTGGTGCCATACCACAGGACACCTTCAGGGGTCTTGTAGAGTCCATGTCTCGGTGGGTCAGAGCTGTTTGGTGGTCATAATGTTTTAGCTCGGTGTATACGTACACACACGCTAATAAGGAATATATAATTTGTCCTTAAATCCTAAATATCTATATATAAACATGTTTCAGTTTTGCGGTGAAGTCCATCTTTTGAATTTGTTGGTTGCAAATACACCCCCATCCAAACCTGATCACCTCCTGCATGGATTATTTGTGCCCCAATCATAGGTAGAGGTCCAAAGATGTATTTATATAATGGCTCAAAAGTTGAGAGCATCTGTCAGTACAAAAACATTTAGTCCTGTGAATGATCCAGTAGCCCTCACAGAAAAAAAAACATCTAGACCACCCACTCTCCTGTGATGTCATTCTGAGTTTGCATGACAAATGTCAAGGAACACCATCAGGTCACCACTGACGCCACAGACAAAATCAAAGCCAGAAATATATCCTTGCCCATGGAACAAGGAAAAGATGCTTCAAGGATATCAACCATATGCCAAGACGCTTTGTAGATTGTGAAATTATTGGACACTAGGACACTATAATTTAATTACTTCTTAATTCTCTTAATATGTAATTTTATTATTATTTTGAAAAATGGTACTGTCGAATGTACTTTAATGTGATTTGTAATATTGAATGTAATATTGATGTAATATTGAATAACACACTAGTTAAATTATAATCAAGTTCTTTACATGTGCTTTAGTTTGTTATTCAACACAGATATAATTGCATTTCTTTAAAGCAGGACAACATATATTAAAACATAATGATTTAAAATGAACATTTTATTTGACATTATTACAAAGTGTACTTTTTGTTACTTTAGTCTACGAAAGATAGTTGTGAAGTGTACTCTTTGAGTACTTTTAGGTGCACACAAATATTGATATAAGCGATTCATTGTGATGAATTTGATCAGGTTATCACCATATTATGTTATTTTATTTAAAGAAAAAGAAAACTTTGTTTTGTTCTCGTAATTAATGACTTTGAATCAATGCAGCATTTCTCAGAATTTCCAATATTTTCTTTCTTCAATCAAAGTTTATAATGTGATTCTTCTGATTGGTTTGATTAAAAGCTTCATTTGATGTAACTCTTTATTGAAGCATTTTTAATGACTATGAATAAAATGAATGGAAAAACACTAAGGACGCTCTAAAAAGGGCACTTGCTGTATTAGGATACTCAGATGCAACATCAAAATATACAGCAATGATGTCCTTCTGATGGCTGATTGCATTCCAGGGATATTGTACTTTTGATTATGATCTCTTTATTGGTCAGTGCATGATATCAGCAGGCTTGATCTTTACATAAGTCCTTCTTTCTCACGCACACCAACACAGTCGGTTTGATGAGCGTCAGTGGTGCTTGAGGGGGCGTTACCCTTTCCACACAACCACGCAATCTATTCCTCCCGGAAAAGAGGGGATGAGTGGGGGAAAGATGGATGGAGGAGAGGAAAGGGGAGGGCAGGAGAAGAGAGGAAAGGGGAGGGTAGTAGAGGAGAGGGGGATGACTCATCCTCTTTGAGAGGAGCAGTGCATCAATGTCTTAACCCACAGACTTGCATTTACAGTCATCCCACAATACTGACAAATGAACCGTGAGATGAGGAAAAAAAGGAGAAAATGAAAGATGGGAGGGCTCAGGGCAAATATGCCCCAGATATTTAAATTCTGAGGGCTAATAATGAATTTCATAGTATCTAATCATGAATTTTGACCAATTAAGCAGTTCAAATGTATTTATTTGACAAAAATGGACATGGTGTTATACAAAATGTGTCCTCACATGTAAAAATGCCCTTGAAGATTAATACATGGGGCAAATTTGAATGGCACATTTCTGATATGGGTATACATGCATATACTCCAAAAAAAAAATAAAGGTTCCAAAAAAGTGTTTTTTTTCACAGTGATGAACAATTTGGCTTCCCTAAAGAACCTTTCAGTGAACAGTTTCTTAGTGTGAAAAACGTTTTAATAATCTATAGAATCTTTTCCCACTATAAAGAACCTTTTGTGCAAAGGTTCCATGAACGTTTTCTTGATGAATTTATTTACATTAAATGGGCACAGTGTTATGTGTTTGAAACAAAATGTGTCCTCAAAAAAGGTAAAAATGGGTTTAAAAAAAACCTCAATACCTGGGCCAAATATGGACGTCACGTTTCTGAGATCGTATGCGTATATGCAACCGCAACATCAGCTGCACGATCCTGCAACTGCGTTGGGCTGTTTTCTATTTTATGAATGGATGCTGGGAGGGGCCATGATGTCAGTACTCTTAGTGAGAACCCCCCCCCACACACACACACACACATATACACACCTCCAGATGCGGGAAAAGCCTTCATAACCGCCGAGCAAAATCTGAGAATCCCCCCCGCCTCCCTCCACGTATCCCACGCATCCGTCTGCATGCACTCGCCTCCTCTCTTCCTCCAACCACACCTGTTCTCCTATCAGAGAAACCAGCTTCAGCCAGTCTGCTAAGGGGCTTGCTGACGCCAGAAGACCCCCCTTCCTTTTCTCTCTCTCTCTCTCTCTCTCTCGCACGCTCCATTTTTTCCACCTAAAAGAGTGGCATGAATAATCCATGCCAGATAAAGAACTGCAGCAGAGAGGGACGTGATCACAAGCCTCGCTCGTGCACGTAAGGACACCCTCGGACACACGCGCGTGTATCGCAAGCAGGGCTGATGGAGGCAGAGCAGAGGGGCGTGTGAGACTGCAGTGGCATCCTTCCTTTCCGTTTGACGTGTGCTGAACAATCTTCCTCTTACGCTTCAAGAGCTGAAGCCGGCATGTTCTGCTTCTGCCTGCAGGGCTCTCTGCTGAAGCTCCAGGCTCTGGAGGGAGACTCCAGCCCTTCTTCAGACCTCTCTCCTGAAGACAGTCCACCCAGCCTGGGATTCAAAGACGAAATATTGCTTCCTTCATGCAATGGCGTTGGGAAAGAGCACAGCCCACCAGGTACGAGAGCTGACAGCTTCATTGAAGTCCTTCTTTTACAGTAGCATGTGTGTAGTGAGGCCAACCGAATGGTGGGCTGTTGCCTTGCATGAATGAATGAATGAATGAATGTGGTCTGCTGATATGAAAACGCACTGACTGATTTAACAGGACTGATGGCAGGGCTGGGCTTGTTTGTTTATGGGTTTTGTTAAGAAGATGGCTCTTGTTTTTTGGGCACATGTGAGTCATTTGCCCGAGTCGCTTCACACTGGCATCTATTAATAACGCAGGGTGATGGAGAGGCACTGAGATCGCAAGCACCTCCGCACAGCACGACTTTAACACACACATACACGTATACATCCCACATCTTGGCGAGATTTTTTATGCACTACCTTTTACATACGCCATTTCGCTTTATTTCTCTGCCCCAAAAGCAAACAAATGATGATAGAGATTCATTCTTCTGAGCAGTTACTTTTAACCAGCTGGTAATTTTCAGCATGCTGTATGAAGTCAGTTCTCCTCAAGTTCACACAAGTGTCCTAGCAGAGGAACTACAGTTGTAGTTTATGTTCAAGTGATTTTGACAACCATAAAGTAATTTTTAAAAGTATCTAATGTCATCTAGTGAAGTGATATTTATTCACTACCGTTCAGAATTCAGAAAAGGGTCTGTAAGATTTTTTAAAAAGTTTTTAAAAGAAGTTACTGTGCTTATTTGATCAAAAATACAGTAAAACAGTTATTACAATTTTTAATAACTGTAAATATTTTATAATTTATTCCTGTGATGGAAAAGCTTAATTTTCAGCATAAATACTCCAGTATTCAGTATCACATTATCCTTCAGAAATCATTCTAATATGTTGATTTGCTGCTCAAGAAACATTTCTTATTATCAATGCTAAAGCAGTTGTGCTGCTTAATATTTTTCTGGAAACCCTGATACTTTTTTTTAGGACACATTTAAGTATAAAAAGTTCAAAATAACTATTTTTAATAGAAATGTTTTTACTGTCATGTTTGATCAATTTAAAGGATTAGTCCACTTTTAAATACACTTTTCCTGATAAATTTACTCACCCCCATGTCATCCAAGATGTTCATATCTTTCTTTCGTCAGTCGAAAAGAAATTAAGGTTTTTGATGAAAACATTCCAGGATTATTCTCCTTATAGTGGATTTCAATGGCCTCCAAACGGTTGAAGGTCAAAATTACAGTTTCAGTGCAGCTTCAAAGGGCTTTAAACGATACCAGACGAGGAATAAGGGTCTTATCTAGCGAAACGATTTGTCATTTTCTAAAAAAATACAACCGTTTATGCTTTATAATCAAAATATCGCCTTGAACGTACTTTTCGCTTCCGCATTCTTCATAACGCTTACGCTGAATGTTCTATGCCTTCTCTATTCTACTTACGGAAAAAAACTAAACTGGCGCCGAGTTCGTTCCGTAAGTAGAATAGAGAAGGCGTAGAACATTCAGCGTAAGCGTTATGAAGAATGCGGAAGCGGAAAATGCGTTCAAGGCGATATTTTGTTTATAAAGCATAAACGGTTGTATTTTTTTAGAAAATGACCGATCGTTTCGCTAGATAAGACCCTTATTCTTCGTCTGGTATCGTTTAAAGCCCTTGAAGCTGCACTGAAACTGCAGTTTGGACCTTCAATCTGTTGGTAGCCATTGAAATCCACTATAAGGAGAAAAATCCTGGAATTTTTTCCTCAAAAAACTTCATTTCTTTTCGACTGATGAAAGAAAAACATGAACATCTTGAATGACATGGGGGTGAGTAAATTTATCAGGAAAAGTGTATTTAAAAGTGGACTAATCCTTTAAAGGCACAATATGTAACATTTTTGGATTAAAATATTGAATCTCGTTTTCTTGATTTTCCACGACTACATGTTTTCACCGTGCCTCAGAGGAAAAACACTGTTTTATCAAGTAGCTAACATAGCATAATCAGATGCAGCTTTATTTTTAGTAACAGTAATACAGCATTTTTTCCGTCGTACAATATGTTTTAAAATGAATTGCATGCCATGAAACAACACAAGTCATCCAGCATTTATTAATATGATATTCTAATATCGATCTAGCTTGATGCAGTGTGCAACAAATGTCTCTTAGCAGCTGCCGAGTGAACGCTCAGAGTAATGTTATAACATCATTTTCAACACACTAAAATGTATCTAATATGATAAACAGCACTGCGTTACTCCACATACACTTGACCGGAAGAGGCGGAAGCGGCGACTGTGGCATAATAAAAGTTCAGCTGCTCTCGAGCCGTGTGTCACGTTCGTCTCTCGTTTGCAATCGCTCCAGCGGCCTCATTCCGCTCCCACAGCACTCGGCCCTGCTCTGCTTCATACTACAATAATGTTAATAATCTCATTCATGAACATAATTTCTGCCCGAATCCCGTCTCGATTCTTTTCCACTGGCTGTGAGGTGAGGACGACATCTCCTAAGATTCCGCACTCAATCTCGGCGTCATCAAGCTACGCTTTTGTTTTTGAATAGGCGACCTCTAGCGGCGAAAATTTACGTAATGTGCCTTTAATGCTTCCTTGCTGAATAAAAATGAATTAATTTCCTAAAAACCGACCCCAAACTTTTGAACAGTAGAGTACATTTAATACTGTTAGTGACTAACCCCCCCCCCCCCCCCCCCCNCCTCCCCCCCCCCCCCCCCCCCCTCCCCTTTTTTTTGGAGGGGTGGGGTCTCAGTCTCTGGATTGTCTTACGTTTTCTTATAGTTTCAGTGGGTCAGAGAGTTTACCGTGACTCAGGTGTGTTAAGCTCAGCAGTTTGTCATTTGTTAACTCCATTAATCTGAATTTCTGCTGTCTCTGTTCATTTGTGTCTGCTATATTTATATTTTTTCAGGATGAATGGTGTATTTGCTTTATTAATCATGCTCTAAAATTCTTCTGCATTTGGAGTTTTTAAGTTTAAATTGCTCTTTTTTGGGGCTATGAAGTTAAGCAGTTTATCTTAAAGGGATAGTTCACCCAAAAATAAAAATGTTACCCTCAAGTTGTTCTAAACCTGTATGAGTTTCTTTTTTTTTCTGTTGAACACAAAAGAAGATATTTGGAAGAATGTTGGTAACCAAACAGTTGCTGGCCCCTATTGACCTCCATAGTGTGGAGAAACTCATACAAGTTTAGAACAACTTGAGGGTGACTAAATGATGAGATAAATGATGAATATTTATTTTTGGATTATTTGAATTATAGCATCGCCCATTTATAAATGATTGTTTGCTAAGACAAGCATCACTATTGCTGTTTAGTGTTATTGAACTGAACAATCCAAATCCAAAAATTTTAAACATCAGCACGTACACTAACTTGCCCCACTTTGTTTATACTATGGACATGAATGATCCCTCAAGTTATGCAGCTCATTTAGGATGTGTGCTATTACTTTTCTAACTGATTTTCTTCTTGTAAACATCTAAAAAATGTATGAAAATGTCCTTTAGAGCCTTGAGCAATATATAAAGCAGAATAAATATAAACAAAATATCATAGGGTTTTTTGGGGACAGGTTTTCAACTTGGGCCATTAAGGGTGCAGTAAGCGATTTCTGAGAAACCCTGTTAATGTTTGAAATCACCAAAACAAACAATCCCCTTCCCAAAAGGATCACATCTCTATCTTGATAGCTCCACCCCCAAACTCATGAACACGCTATGCAACACAGGCACCTCTTACTGCTGATTGGCTACAAGTGTGCTTTGGTGCTCATTGAGTTTAAAACACCCTAGCAACCACCCAGAACACCTTAGCAACTCTTAAGTCAGCATATTGTGAGCAAAAATTTGCTAGCTAGGTTAGTCTATGCTCACTAGTTTTTACAGTGCATTGTGGTAATTTTTAAGGAACAAACATTTTAGTGCACTTGGAACCATTCCTACTGGACTTAAATGTTTGTTAGGATTGGATCACTCCCTTGGTAGTGTACTTACTGTCGAACTAGAGAGAAGACTGAAGCACAATGCAGCAATGCATCAAAACAACCACTCAGAAAATTTAAGAAACCACATAGCAACTTTCTGGCGACCATCAACAACTCCTTAGCAATTGCATAGCAACACAAGTACAACCACTCAGAACACATTAACAACAGTAATAGCAACTCCCTAGCAACAGCCCATGACACCTATTAATTGCAAAGCATCACAGCAACAACCCAGAGAGAATATCTTAACAACCACTTATATACACCCTGGCAACCACCCACAAAATCCTGGCAACTGCATATCAAAACAATAACAACACTCAGAACACATTAGTAACCACATAGCAGTTCCCTAGCAACAGCCCAGTACACCTTTGAAACTGCAAAACAATACTCAGAACAAATAGGAAGCTAACATAGCAACTCTATAGCAACATTCCATAACACCTAGCAACTGTATAGCAACACAACAACCTCTCACAATAACAACCACACAAAAAAACATTAGCAACCACATAGCAACTCCCTAGCAACTGCCCGAAACTCCTTTGAAACTGCAAAACAACAAAATCACTCAGAACAAAATAAGCAACTGCATAGCAACTCCCTAGCCACTGCATGAAAAAAAACATACTCTAGTAGAATCTACTCAGAACATCTTAGCAACCACAAAGCAACTCCCCAGCAACAAGAACACGTTTGAAACAGCACAAGAACACAATATCAATCAGTCAGAACAAATTTGCAACTGCATAGCAACTCCCTTACAGCCCAGAATGTCTTAGTAACCACATAGAACATCTTAACAACCAGTTATAAACATCCTGGCAACCACTTACAATATCTTGGTAACTGCATAGCAACACAATAACAACATACGCAACCACATAGCAACGCCCCACCTGAAACTCCTTTGAAACTGCAAAACAACACAATCACTCAGAACAAATAAACAACTGCATAGCAACTCCCTAGCAACTGCATAAAAACACACTCTAGTAGCATCCACTCAGAACATCTTAGCAACCACAAAGCAACTCCCCAGCTACAAGGACACGTTTGAAACTGCACAACACCTTATCAATCAGTCAGAACAAATTGGCAACTGCATAGCAACTCCCTTACAGCCCATAACTTCTTAGTAACCACATAGAACATCTTAGCAACCAGTTATAAACATCCTGGCAACCACTCACAACATCTTGGTAACTGCATAGTAACACAATAACAACATATGCAACCACATAGCAACTCCCTAGCAACCACCCAAAACTTATTTTGAAAATGCAAAACAACACAATCACTCAGAACAAATAAGCAGGTGCATAGCATCTCCCTAGCAACTGCATAGCAACATACTCTAATAGCATACACTCAGAACATCTTAGCAACCACATAGCAACTCCTTAGCAACCACTCAAAACACTCTAGAATCGTGCTGAAGGGGTTTTGCACAGCAAGCACCACTCACATTTTCTTCAGAGAATTTTGTATTTTAAATGGATTAGTTTGAATTGTAGGCATGTCCTGATTTTGCAGAGTTAGATGCAGTCCTGGGTCAACATATTGTGTTGATCCTGAAACAACATTCCTGTCCGAACATTTTAAACCCCATTCCTACCCTACCCATAACTTATCCCTAAAACCAGAGGGAAATGATAGGAGAATAACACTGATGTAGAAGCACCTAACCCTGGTTGTAAGCCTAAACTTGACTGTAAACTTCCCTCAAATCTGATTGGTTGATCGGAATGTTGTTCCAGGATCAAGAAAGATGTTGATCCAGGAACATGTTGCACTTTGAAATCAGGTTCTGCAAATTGTTGTCTCAGGGTTAGCAACTGTAGGACACACTGCTTTTATCACAGTGCGGGGCTCTGATCTGTGTGTGTGTGTGTGTTCAGACTGTAGGCTGGCAGAGGGTGACTGTAGCAGTGATCTCCAGCAGAGCCCAGGGCCCAGTCGACTCATCCAGCACATCACAGACGACAACAGCCCCCTGCCCTCCCCACGCTGCTCCAGCCTCAGCCAGAGCCAACGCTTCAACACAGACCCTGAATCTGCCCCGTCTCCACCCTGCGCACAGCATCTGATCATGTACGAACACACACAGACACACACACGGCTCTTTTGGTTGGCCTGTTCAGTCGCGATACCTCCTTTTTCCTTTCCTAACACAGTGACCCACTTTAAACCTGAATTTAATTTCTCATTATTAACATGACTTTCCTGCTGACTAATGCTGTAGTGATGGGAACAGACATCTGTGACAGCCCATACAGTGTGTGTGTGTGCTGAGATGGGACATTGGCACTGACCTTTCTGAAACGATTTCACTGTTCTGTCTCTCTAGCTGTTTATGTATGATGTCCCTCTGACTCACTGTGTAGTACAGATAGACCCGTACATTATTGGGGTTAATAAATAGAACAAAATAAACCAGGCAGGACCTCAAAGCAGATATCCTGCTGATTACATGGCTGCTTAGAAAATAAATTAATTTGAGTTTAAATAATTTTGTTATGTAAGAAGAAAGACACCACAGGATGATAGAGGTCATATGAAATGATCAGTTATTCAACTTGCATGAAAATTCAGCTTTGCCATCACAGGAATAAATTACATTTTAAAATATATTCAAATAGAAAACAGTCATTTAAATTGTAATATTTCCCAGTTTTATTTTTGATCAGCTTTGATGGGCATACGTCTTCTTTCAAAAGCATTAAACATTTGATGGCAAACATTTGAACAGTAGTGTACATACAGTACAGTATCATATATGTTAAATACACTTTTTTGTACACAATATTTGTTCAGAATTCACAAACAGTAGAAACCTGCAAATATGCATTACTGCCAAGAAAAGTGCAATTTTAATACCAAATTTCGGTCGATTAATCAGCCTGGCCAATGTAGCCTGTTCTATACTATCAATGTGGTTGTATGAGACTGTGTTTATGTGTGTTTTCATCTCTTTAGGGCTCGTGGGGTTGTTAGAACAGAGGTTCCTGGAGACGCTAAGGAAGCTACTTCCATCCCACTCCTCACCAAACACATCCAAACACTCAAGAGGAAAATACGCAAGTTTGAAGAGCGCTTTGAGCAAGAAATGAACTATAAGGTCAGATTAATTTACAAGCCATCGTATTACTATTGTACAAGTCACAAACATGAAAAATATCATATCATGGACAATTTAACATTCAGTTCAACATTCAACATTGCTGTTTAGTATTGCTCTCTACTGGAGAAGAATAGTAATGCATCTCTGTGCTGCCTGACTCAGATGATAACTCTTTCATTAAAATGAAACAGGATCAGGACTCAGGAGAATGTGCTGAAGACTTAATCTAGATCAAAAGTTATAGCTTCTGAATTGAATTGTGTCTGTTCTCACCCACAGCCTTCACATAACGATAAATCAGCCAATCCGGAGATTTTCAATCTCATGAGTGAACTAGCCAGGTCTCGCAAGCAGCTCAAAGGTAAAGATGCCAGTCCATATAATGAATCGTAATGTGATTTATGGGCTTTTTTTTATTTTTTATTAATTAAAACTGTTTATCTGTTAGATTTATTGCTACATGGCCCTCGTGACATTGTTAAACATTTAATTGCCATTTCTTAATGATCCAATGTTCTGATGTACCATCAAAATAGTCAAACATCAGTATATAATAATCAGTGTTGGGGGTAATGCCTTACAAGTAAGGCGAGTTACGTAATCAGATTACTTTTTCAAGTATCTAGTAAAGTAACGCATTACTTTTAAATTACAACAAAATATCTGAGTTACATTTTTAAATAAGTAATGCAAGTTACTGTTTTCCCATGTATTGACTGACAGCTCTCCTGTCCCCATGTTGAGAGAATCGTGAGTAAAAGTGTAGAGGTGTTGTGTGTACTGTGTAACCATGATGGTTATTGTAGTTCTAGACTAAATGTGAACATGCATTTACTCATCTCATTTGCACAAAAACAGATTCAGTATTCCTCAAAATGATTAAAAACAGTGAAATGCAAAGTCAGAATATTACACAAACTTGCAATATTTAAATGTTAAATTACTAGTGCTGTCAATCGATTAAAAAAATCACTAATTAATCGTACATTTTTTCTGTAATTAATTGTGATTAAAAACATTGGAGTTTTTAATATTTTTATATTGTAATCATTTTTACAGTTACTCTCCAAATATTTGTTTAATGGCATCTTTTTACGAGTTAATTATTTGATACCAATAATGGTAGCCTACTGATGCCTCTATGAAATAGATTTTTTTAAACATTAATACACATTCAACATTACAGTATAAATGAAATCTATCAATTTCATCATTTTTTAGACTTAAAGGGTTAGTTCACCCCAAAATGAAAATTATGTCATTAATTACTCACCTTCATGTCGTTCCACACCTGTAAGACTTTTGTTCATCTTCGGAACACAAATTAAGATATTTTTGATGGCAGAATGCTGTCAGATTTCCTTCCATTGACTGCCTTTGCAACTTCCACTTTGACGCTTCAAAAACTTCATAAAGAGATTTTAAAACGAATCCATATGAATCGAGCGGTTTAGTCCAAATTTTCTGAAGAGAATCGATCATTTGTCATGAAGAACAGATTGAATTTAGGCTTTTACTCACATGTAAACATTGATCAGCGAACATAAGCAGAAGCTCAACCAAACCTGGCCTGCATTCAGCCCCGACAATACGTTGCAAAACGTTTTTTAAACGGAAACGGTGGTGCGTTGAACACCCTCTTCTGATGACACAAGAGATGCAAATATGGCAGCTGAGAAGGCCATTCTTTGTGTTCTTTTTGAAGAATTTTTGGAGCCTGATGAAATCGGTATAAATACGTGTTTAATACTGCAAAATACGTTCGATGTTAGAGTCACTGCCCTTGCCATCCAGAATAAAAGAGAAAAAATATAAACAACTACATCATCATGTTGATATGCTATAATTTTACTATAAAACTCTTACGACAAACGTCTTCTAATATCTTCAATTGTTGCGTATACTGAGCTGCAGCGGACACATTTGTAAACGACTTTACTTGGACCCATTGTGCGAGCTGTCTCTTTAATACCGCATGGTTTAAATTATATACATGTTGCTGCTGATTGGGCTGACATTTTTGACACACCCACCAAACAGGAGAAAACGTATCTCAAACTCCGTTGCACACCGTGTCCAGGAAACATGTTCAACCTGGAAACCGTAGCAAAACGTTGCGCACCGGTTTGAGCTTGAACGTGCCCCTGAAAAATGCACAAGAACAAACCTCTTCCGGAAGCTCAAAGTGCTGCGTAATCAGTGAGGTTCATTCTCGTGTTTTACGCAGCACATTTGAGCTTCTGGAAGAGGTTTGTTTTCGCGTGTGTAGCAGGTTTGGTTGAGCTTCTGCTTATGTTCGCTGATAAATGTTTACATGCGAGTAAAAGCCTAAATTAAATCTGTTCATCATAACAAGGGGTCGATTCTCTTCAGAAAATTTGGACTAAACCACTCAATTCATATGGATTCAGTTTCCAATCTCTTTATGAAGTTTTTGAAGCGTCAAAGTGGAAGTTGCAAAGGCAGTCAATGGAAGGAAATCTGACAGCATTCTGCCATCAAAAAGATCTTAATTTGTGTTCTGAAGAAGAACGAAAGTCTTACGGGTGTGGAACGACATGAGGGTGAGTAATTAATGACAGAATTTTCATTTTGGGGTGAACCAACCCTTTTTTTAAAAAAACTTTTAATTTAAGTGAACTTACAACAATCTTCATAACCCATTAAATGTCATATATTTACCTGTGGCATTCCTGCCTGTCTAACAAATTATGACAGAAAAAAACGGATGATTTTTAATGTGCTAACACGTTAATTTTGACAGCCGTATAAATTACACAAATATACTTTATGTATTTAATCTCACTTTATTAACCAATGCCTTTGCTGCTGACCTTTGATGATCTAATTCAACCATACTAGTAAGCTAAAATGACTTGAGATAAACATCACATTTGTTTAATTTTTATCATTATTATTATTATTTATTGCTGAAGTAAGCGTGTTAAACTTTCTTCTCCTGCATCCTATTCCTCTGCAATTCAGAATGGCAGCACAGCTGAAAGGTTTGTTTGAGCTGCGCCCTCTACTGTACATGCGTGAATTCGCATTTCCTTCAGCCTGAGGCTTATTCATTTCACTTTTGGTGGGAAAGGGCATTTACATTTGCCAAAAATAGAACTTATTTTTAAATTAAAAAACAAAAAAGTAAGCCCAGCCTAGTTGAGAAAAATTAACGCATAAGTACTGTAACTGCATTACTTTCCATAAAAAGTAGCATACCTAACACAATTAGTTACTTTTTAGGTAGTAACACAATATTGTAATGCATTACTCTTAAAGGTATCCAACACTGATAATAAATAGATTCAGATTTTTTCACTATTTACTAAAAAAAAACTTTGGTGGAAGACATTTTGTAGTGCTGTGAGACAAAATGAATGTTTTGATGAGGTTTTGATGGTTGTGTAATTATTTTGGCAGCATTTAATGTTGATAAATATATTTAATAAATAGAGAAAGTAAATGTAACATAATTACTCCAAATTCTTGATGGAAAGTTTGTGTTGAACTAATGGAATTCCTCCATTGTGTGGCAGTTGAATTGCTTTTAAAACAGTGAATTCCAAGTCCTGACATTCTGTCCTTTTATTATATTCCAATTCATTTCAAAATTGCACTCATGAACTTGTTCACCCGTCTCCACAGATTTGAAGCTTAGACAGTCATTTGTGGAATCCCGGAGACATGAGAACGGCGAGTCAACAGATATCTGCAGGTACACTAACAGCCAGCAGGAGACGCCAGAGCAGCAGCCCCAGCAGCACAAGCCCTCTCTGGAGGAGACAGTGGACGGGCTCCTGAAACGACTACGGGAGAAACGCCAGGCCCTCGGCCTACCAGACAACATGAAGGTGAGGCCATCTGTGGATGCATTCTGTTCGGGTGGGTGGGGATTTGATTGTGTGCTTGCGCGGCCAGGGTTTGCGGTGATTAACTCAACACGCACTCTTCTATCCACAGGAGATGACCCAAAGACAGATGGCCCTGGAGAAGATCACTCTGCAAAAATGTCTGCTGTATTTTGAAAGCTTGCACGGCCGCCCTGTAAGAGGTTTTTTCACATTTAAATACAGAAATGTTCTAGTTAATTAGGCACGGCTTAGGATTATGGCATTAATATTTGAAAAAATATTGCCGTAGGGCACCAAACAAGAGAGAAACCTGGTGAAACCTCTCTACGATAGATACCAGATGGTGAAACATCTCCTGTGTGCGACTCCCACTATCACAACAATAGTAAGTGTGATTATATATACACATTGGTACAATTAAGGTTTTTTAATGTTTTTGAAAGAAGTCTCTTTTGCTCACCAAGGCTGCATTTATTTGATAACAGTAATATTGTGAAATATTTAAAAAATTTGAAATATCTGTTTTCTATTTTAATATATTTAAAATGTTTTATTTATTCCTATGATGCAAAGCTGAATTTCCAGCATCATTACTCCAGTCTTCATTTTCACATGATCCTCCAGAAATCTTTTTATTTTTTTTTATTTTTTTTGTAAATTGGATACACTAAATAATACAAAAAAGATCTGCACACTGTTGTTCTCCCTTTAACCTTTTCTAAATAAAGAGAGAACAACAGTGTGTAGATCTTTTTTGTATTATATGATGTATTTTTTGATCTTGCACATGGCCAAGACGCTTTGGATGTGCGTACCTTGACCTTTTTTAAATTGGATACACTACCATTCAAAAGTTTGGGTTAAGATGTAAAAAGAAATTAATACTTTTGTTCAGCAAGGATGCATTAAATGAATCAAAAGTGACAGTAAGGCTTTTTTTAATGTTAAAAAACATTTCTGTTTCAAATAAATGTTGTTCATTGAACTTTCTATTCATCAAAGAATCCTAAAAAAATGCATCAGTTTCCATAAAAATATGAAGCAGCAGCACAACTGTTTTCAACATTGATTAAATTAATTTCTTGAGCACCAAATCAGCATATTAGAATGATTTCAAATATGAAAATTCAGCTTTGCATCACAGGAATAAATTATATTTTTAAATATATTGAAATAGTAAAGTTTTTTTAAAATTGTAATAATATTTCACAATATTACTGTTTTTACTGTATCTTTGATCAAAGAGACTTCTTTTAAATTCTTCTTTCTTTTAATTATTCCAAACTTTTGACAGGTAGTGTATTTCAGCTCAGATACAACTTCTTCTGCTTCAGCATACATATATGATCTGTCATTGAATGTCCACAGGTTTCATATCAAACTATTATTATTTTTTCACTGTGGTCCACTTATCTTTAAATACAATTGAAAAAAAAAAGGGATTTTTTCATTGTTTACTCTTATTTTTACATTACTATTGAGAGACTCTATGTTTGTTTTGAACGTATCACAGGAAGAAGAAGAAGGGTCAGATGATGATTCCGTTCGGTACACACCCCCACCCATGTGCCTCACTGATAAGAGAGGTTGTGGGGAGGAAGAGGGAGACAGCGACACGGCCTTTGTATCTCCGCTGGATGAGATCAAGACAGTGAGACAGCCAGCCATAACCATGTCCAACCTCCACGAGGCCTCCAGGTACACCAGCCTTAGTACTGAGGAACATCACATAGGCCTACAACAGTGTTTTTAAAAGAATGACAGAATATCATTCCAAATATTCCAAGAATTTTAGTAGAATGTCCATTGTGCTCTTTTTCATAATGGGATAGGGAGCTGCTGAGCTCCAAAAAAAGACAAACAAACAAACAAAAAGACACTATAAAATTAGTCCATATTTCAGATATGTCTAATGAAGTCATATGTGTTAGTGTGTAAGTCGTTATTCGCAATCTTTTCAGATATGCTGCATCATGATGTGATATTTGAATTGACTGTACACAAATGAGATTTGAGAACTAGAGCAAAACATATTTAAATTTCTCTGTTTATCACACAAAAGCTATCATAAGGCTTAAGAAGATTTGAAATGCATAAGTTATATCACCTACTTTTATTATGCTTTATCATTTTTTGGAGCTCAACAGTCCCTATTTATTTTTGTTGTTTGGTAGAGCAGGGTTGCCAGATCTGCCTAACAAAACCAGTACATTGCCTAACAAAACCAGTCCATTGCCTAACCAAAACAGCCAGATGAAAAATTAATCTAGCCCAAATACTAAAACTCAATATGTGATTAGCCCTACCTAAAATGCACATTTTATAGGTACACTCTAAAAAATGCTGGGTTAAAAACAACCCAAGTTGGGTTGAAAATGGACAAACCCAGCGATTGGGTTGTTTTGACCCAGCAGTTGGGTTAAATGTTTGCCCAACCTGCTGGGTAGTTTTATTTAACCCAACAATTGTTTACAAATTACTATATGTCTGGCTTAAAATGAACCCAAAATAGGTTGGAAATTAAAAATCAGACTCATAATTACTAGAGGCAACAATAATAATCAAAAAGATGAGCATTTATTAATAAGCAATTTAATAAATGTTTATTGTTTAAATATTATTCAAAAAAGTATTAATAAATGTTTGTTTATTAAACATATTAATAAATGTTAATTTCCAACATATTTTGGGTTCATTTTAAGCAAGAAATACAGTAATTTTTAAACAATATTTGGGTTAAATAAAACTACCCAGCAGGTTGGGCAAGCATTTAACCCAGCCACTGGGTTAAAACAACCCAATCACTGGGTTTGTCCATTTTTAACCCAGCATTTTTTAGAGTATACTGTTAAAGGATTAGTTCACTTTAAAATAAAAATTACCCCAAGCTTTATTCACCCTCAAGCCATCCTAGGTGTATATGACTTTCTTCTTTCTGATGAACACAATCAGAGTTATATTAATAAATATCCTGACGCATCTAAGCTTTATAATGGCAGTGAATGGGACAAAGAAGTATAAAGCTCAAGAAAGTGCATCCATCCAAAGCAAAACATACTCCACATGGCTCCGGGGAGTACGTGTAGAGTACGTTTTGCTTTGGATGGATGCACTTTCTTCAGCTGCATACTCGTTGGTCCCGTTCACTGCCATTATAAAAGCTTGGATGCGTCAGGATATTTATTAATATAACTTCGCTTGTGTTCATCAGAAAGAAGAAAGTCATATACACCTAGGATGGCTTGGGAGTAAGTAAAGCTTGAGGTATTTTTCATTTTAAAGTGAACTAATCCTTTAAGGTGCGGTCCCATTAGAGAAATTTGGTGGATAAATAAAAAAATATATACTTTGCCTATTGTCAGTAGTGTTGCAAATGTATGGATGGATAATGCAATGCATATTTTTTTCAATTAGTGCAATTCAACCATTTTTTTGTTTCAAATATATTTGGCATTAATTTTCTTCCATATTTAACCTGCGGCAACAATTTCGGCAGAAAACCGAAGATTTGGCAACCCTGTGGTAGAGTCCTCTCTACATTCTGCAATTTTTATGTAAAAAAAGAAAATCATACCATTTTTAAATGACATGAGATTGTGTACATGCAGATGATCAGTTTAGGGTGAAATATTCCTTTACAAACTGTGTCTGTGTCTATTTAACTGCAGGTCTGAGTTGCTGGATTGTTTGCGTGAGACTCGAGCCGAGAAGAAGAGACGACGTAAAGCCATCAGAGAGTTCGAAGAGCAGTTCTTCAGACAGATGGGAAGGTAAAACACAGATGCGTTATTGTGGCATTAACATATTTTAATGGTATTTTATGTTACTTTTGTCTTTTTGAACATGGACAGGAAGGAAACAGGAAAATAAAGATCAAAATAGTTCAGCATAGTTAGCGTAATGCACATCTAATCAATGATACACAAAATAATACCACCAGGAAGAAAAAAAAAAACAATGTTTCTGTACACAATATATGAATTTGTTTTTTAAATAAAATACATTTCCTTTTATCTGCTATGCACTGATGTACAAAACTGCTTCAGTAAGGCAACTCAAGGGTTAAATGTGTGTTTTAATGCTAGTGTAATCTCACAGAGTCATCCGTTTCATGCGGTATCTGTTTTTTTTCTCTTTCCCTCTCCAACAAAATAATGAAGAACCGCACAAAAAGATGACCGAATCCCCATGGCCGAGGAGTACCAGGAGTACAAAAGTCTCAAAGCCAAAATACGCTTACTGGAAGTGTTGCTCAGCAAACAGGAAACCACATAGACTGAGTTAAAGAGATTCTTTCTGCCTTTCAGTTATGAACCCAATGTTTGGACCAAATGGAGTTTTTACATTTGACATAATTGTGCCATAATGATGCTAAAATGCACTTTAATATAATTTCTGACCACATTGGAAGTCCTAGACTCAATGGGTTGGGCCGAACCGATCAAGGCCTTTAACAAAAACGCAGTGTGCGATCTCTGTGCTGTGTACAGAGCAAGATGGCTCGATACAAACCTCATTCAGATTTCAAAGGGCAAAAAGGAAATATCTATGTATATCTAGAGTATTCATCTATGTTTATGGAATATGGCACTTTATTTTTGGAGATTTTTTTAACCAAAGTCGAATCATATGCAATTTTCACGTTCTCTTGCTCTCGTTTGAAGCTAGTTTATGATTCTAATTAGGAACATGGTGACATTATGCACACTAATGAGAATCCATGATTCTCTCTGGCTAGACGGGATTTCTCGCCTGTCAAATAATGCAAAGCTCTAGATAGAAAACAAGCACTTAAAATAACGGTTTTATGCAAATTTCAGTCCCTAACATATAAATACAGCAGCAACCAACCATAATTGTACACATTGTATGAACTAACACAAGTTAATTGTTTATTTATCATATATTTGTCTCTCGCATGAAAAAGGGAGCACAAACTACCCAGAATTAAAAAGGTTCTCCCAGAAGAAAGAGCTAAGGACTGTATTTTGAATGTTCAGAAACATGTTAAAGTACGGTACGTGGCCATCACAGAGCACAGTTTTCCTCCTATACATAAAGAACAAATTATGATATATTAGACCAGTGGTTAATATGAACACTGACTAATCACATTGTACGCTAAAAACAATACTGAAGCCCAAAGCAGGGGATATGTTCATGAGAAGCGGATATGCGCTTTAAGTGCAATTCTGCTCAAGTAGCTACTCTCTGGAAACGAAACAATCAATATCTTTCCTTTCCGACGGCTCTACTGCAATGAACTATTACAATCTTTGTGTAGTGTCTTTGCATGCCAACCAGCGTAAACTGTTGAATTGTGCTACAATCAGGTGTGGTTATTCTGTCATGTTAACGTCGTCCCAGACTTTATTTGCTGTATACATCCACAATGACAAATGTAGCTTTTGAATGTTAGCTATAGTGCACGTAATTCTACATTGGTTTATACAGTAAATATATATAATTATCTATATATATTTGCTTTATCGTGTACCTATTCTTTTCCATCACCAAAGTCCTCTGTATTGTGCACTTCTGGTTCTGTCCATTTTCTATTCACCAGTTAAAAAATAAATATTTTTCTATCTACACGTCGTATCACGTTTATTATATGTTAAATCACAGTATACTGAATGGGTTGGAATAGATAACATGAAACACTGCTCAAGTCAAAAATGTTTGCAATCATGCTACAGATGCGTCCAATCACGGTTTTTGAGATCTCGCCTGATCATCACATTCATAATGCCTCGTAAGTCTCGATTGACTGACTGCTGTGACTTGATGAGAAATTTGTGTTAAATTTGTGTAGACTTTGGTAAACTGTTACAATGCCGCTTTCTAATGGGAGGGTCTGACAGCCAATGGGGTTAAAGAAGCAGTTTGATTGACAGGTGTTATTAAGTCAACATCCCAACACAAAAATAGGAGCACGACATATCTAGCCTGACCCCGGGTCGAGACCAATAAGCTATAAAAGAAAAAGAGCATTTTGTCAAAAGCTGTGAGACACATGCTGCGAAGGATCCTTACAGACACCAGAAGGAATTATGGATAAGTTAATGGGTAAGGAGGACGGCTAAAGGAGAAGGCGATTTTTCTGTGCCGTTCAAGGCAGCAGAAGGGTTCAGTTTTATATGTTAGCGTCCCACGCTGATGTTGCAGGTCTTGCAGCTGGGATCCTTCTTGGCGTTGACTGTGGACAGACTCATGAGCTGGTGGCCGCTGATCTCAGCTACCGTGCCCAGGCTCAGATCCACAGGATCGGTGTAGATGACCTCCAGGATAAGGTCCTGTGCGTGGTGGAACACCAGCTGACCATCTTCATCCTCTGAGCACGTCAAAAAACGGTTGTTGCCGATATCCAGCGCTGGTAGGCGCTGCTTGCAGAACTCGTCTCCAGGTGAGCCTTTCGGGGCGATCACCAAAATGACGTAGTGATAGGCCGTGTACATGCAGTAGAAGTCACCAAAATACAGGTTTGTCTTGGGACTGAAGAGCTCCTCGGCTGGCAGCTGGAAGCGGTAACGGCCGTATGGTGAGTCTTGAGGGGGTTTGCCCGTGTTGAACTCTGTATTACAGCTGAAGTAGATGCCCTCTAGCTTCCCGCTGATGGGTGAGCCGTGGCTGCCGCTGTTATCCTTCACTGACGGCAACATCTTGTTGTTTTGGGCCTCCCTGTAACAAGAAACTTCACTGTAAATGACAAATGACTTCTTGGAGGTGACATTCAGAGATACTAAAAGAAATTAGATGTTACATAAACCATTTTCAGCCTGGCTTATGCAATTGCCAGTGACTTACGGTGCAGTCATATTTAATGTGGTTCAGCGAATTTTCGCTTACAAAATGCAGTCATTTCAATAGGAATCCACACTACTGGGAATTTCACGTGAGAGTGAAAGATAGGGAAATCTTTCACTCTCACGTGAAATTCCCAGTAGTGCGAAATCTGTGTCTGATTCCCATCAGACACAGATTTCGCAACAGGTTCAAGTCGGTCACGTCGATTCACCGCTAAACTACTGACGATAGACAATGGACCTTTTTGGCCATGAAATTTTGCTAATGTGATCCTAACTTCCTTAAATCAGTAACCTGTTGTAGATGGAGAATACTGTTAATTCTTTAAAATGGAAATGGGCAAAACTGGAAAGCTGATAGCAAAGCTATCATTTGGCTTCAGAAGATTTGAAAAAAAACATCTCATGCACCACTTTCATGGTGTTGTTATGATGTATTTCTTTTTGGATCCTGACAGCCCCAGTTGCCATTCACTTTTATTGTATGGAAAAAAGAACAGCGTGAACGTTAAGCTAAACGTCTCCTTTTGTTCTCCTCTTTTAAAAAGATCATACGTGTTTGGAACGTTAGGATGAGTAAATGATGACAACATGAAAGATCTCTTTTTTTTTTACAATCTATGCAAGCCAGTTTTGAAATAAAAAAGGTAATTGAAGCTTTTTATCTTACAATTCTGACTTTATATCTCAGTTTTATAGTCGGCATCTCACAATTCTGACTTTTTAAGTTTTTCATTTACAAAAGTTTATAACAAAATTCTGACTTTATTTCTCGCAATTTCACATTTATTTATTGGATTTATTTTGAAAAATAGTTCTTAGAATTGCGAGTTTTTATCTCACAATTTGGACTTTTTTTTTTACGAGTTCTGACTCCTGAGTTTTCACCATTCCCGGTTGCGATCATATCGCAAAAAAAAAAAAAGTCAGAAATGCAAGATGTTGTCTCAAAATTGAGAGAAATAAATTCAGAATAGCAAGAAATAAAGTCAGAATTGTGAGATAAAGTCACAATTTCCTTTTTTAGTTTTTTATTCTGTGGCAGAAACAGGCTTCAACCAGCCTTTTATGTAAAATATAATTTAGCTGTCTTCCGATTACTTCTCAGTCTGATCAGAGAGCTTATTCCTCCCTACAGTCACCTCAGGGTTTAGACCTGATCTTTATGGTCAGTGTGGCAAATAAAGCTGAAGTGAAATAAACAGGTTGAACCCCTACCTGAAATGCATCACTTAAAATCCAGATATCTAATTAAGTGAATTAAGAATGGGGCAAGCACAGCATTGATAGACTTTCACTCACTCATGTGAAGCTGGATTTAATGACTTGCATAAAGCAAGCAAATGAATACTGTATGTCTCACTGAAACAATCTGAAGTGATACATCCAGAACTAGAGCTATATATAAAAAAAAGATTTCTGAAGGGAAATGAATGCCTTTCCTTTTACTACTTTTGACTGTAATGAGCCTTTTCAGAAGGATTTAATTTGATTCCAAGGAGCCTCTTTCATCTAAAATCTAATTCACTTTATTCTTGGAAAAGCTCATTATAGATTTATTATATCACCTTAGATGCTTCAAATTCAACAGAACAAATAGACTTTTCTGCTATAAAGACTGATGTAATGGCTATTTTCATCAAAGTATACTAAACAGGACAGTATTAGATTAGTACAGAAGTCAGTCAAATCACTGGGATTACGTAAAAGAACATTCAAAGATAGAAAGAAAGATGATTCATATAGAGAGAACGTCAAACATTTTAATAAAAACCCTGTCAGAATTTTGGAATTTTCTAGTATGGTGAAAATGAATATTTCAATGAAAAATTTGTTGTCATTTCTTCCGTGGAACACAAAGGGTCATTTTGAAGAATATCCTGGCCCCCATAAGTAAACAGGGACTGGTCTGATACCAATGATGCCAAATGCTATTTGTTGTCACATTTCTCATGATCACACACCTTTGACATCAAACCTGAAGCAGCACATTTTACAATGAAAGATATGGTGGAGGGGAAAAATTTCAATCAGTAATTCAATGTCATTTTCACACAAAGCTATCATATGATTTTGAGCCTTCTTTTATGATGCTTTTTTGTCTTTTCAAACGTTCACTTTTCATTTTACGGAAAAGAGCAGCCAGGATGTTCTTCAGATTTTTGTTCTACAGAAGAAAGGAAGTCATAGAGGTTTGGAAGGAAATAAAGTTTACTCTTTAATAATTTAGTGTTGTTACCCCTGTAGAAGCACACACCTTGCATGGTCAAAGTACTCCTTGTGCTGGTTTCGATAAAAGACTGAGAACCGCAGCATTCTGCCGGCAATGACCTCAGCTTTCTCCAGCAACTGTGTGAGATGAACAGTGGAATAATCTGTAGGTACAAAAAATAAAAATAAATTGATAAAATGTATTGGACAGAGTCAGTATGATCCAATAACAGCCTAAATAGGTTAATGGAGGCCATATCAACAATAGCTACTTTAAAGGTAATGTATGTAAGATTTTTTTAATGTTAAAATACATTCTCTTAAAGGGGTAGTTCACCCAAAAATGAAAATTATCCCATGATTTACTCACCCTCAAGCCATCCTAGCTGTATATGACTATCTTCTTTCAGATTAACGCTTTCGGAGATATATTTAAAAATATCCTGGCTCTCCCAAGCTTAATAATGGTAGTGTTTTGAAGCCCAAAAAAATGCATTCATCCATCATAAAAATCATTCATACAGCTCCAGGGGGATAATAAGAAGCGATGGGTTTTTGTAAGAAAAATATCCATATTTAAAACTTTATGAAGTAAAATAAAGTTCCCTCATCTCAGAGAACCAAGATTATGTAAGTAGCTGTTCCCTTTCTTCTTTGATTCACTCAACATTGCGTCAATAGCTGACTCTATCTGAACAGTGTTTAATCCTGCTATGTTACAGTGAAGAACTGGCCCAGCTCAAGAGTAGAGCTGTTGAGAGGAAACAAGTCAATTGGTGAATAGGTGTGTGTATGGCAACCCATTACATAATATTGTGGTGGTGAAAAATATCAACGCCACCATCAACAGTATCATACAGCCTCATTGAAAGCAGTGTCAAAGCCAGCATCTTCACCATTTAAGAAATACTGATGACAGTAATACTGGCATGTATCAGAAAAGCAATCTCAACATAATACGACAGCAAAGAGTCGGTAGATATTTATGTTATGCTAAGTGGCGAGTCCTTTGGTACCTAAGCACATACAATACAACCAAGATAATGGTGGATACCATGAGCAAGCGTCTTAAAAATCCTTCTTAGTGACCAATGCTGTTCAGCACCAAGCACAGAAGATACATCTCGGTTATAAACCCTAGCAAAAGTATTATGTGAGGATATCCTGTCGGCATGCAAATGCTTAGATGGACACGACATTTATGGCTAATGCTCAGGAGGAAACCATTCCTCTGGTTGAATGGGATCTAAAATGGGGCAGTGCAAGCCATAAGTCATAAGTCAATGAAATGGCATCCACAAGCCAGTGTGATAAACTCATGACACAATGTATGATGCTAGATGTAGGAGTTTCGTAAGTTTAGACGCCTCTCACGGTTCAAACAAATATGGCTGTGCAACAAACTCAAGCTCCTCTTCTCTTATATCGAAATCCTCAGACAATTCTCTTTTAAATTTCTCGTTTTAGACTTCTAATTCGTGACCGGTGTTTTGTTTTGCTCTATCCTCTGCACTTCAACGTTCGTCATTACACCATACGTCGGGTCAGAGGTTAGTCGATGCGAACAGCTGTTAGTTATTTTACTTTATAAAGTTTTAAATATGGATATTTTTCTTACAAAAAACCATCGCTTCATTTCAGAAGGCTTTTATTAACCACCTGGAGCTGTATGAATTAATTTCATGATGGATGAATGCATTTTTTGGGGCATATACACCTAGGATGACTTGAGGGTGAGTAAATCATGGGATAATTTTCATTTTTGGGTGAACTATCTCTTTATCCCAGTTTATTGTGCATTGACTAATATTAGTTTGCCATTTATGGGTTTATCTCCCCCTAAACATCGAGCCCCCCAGGCACCATCTAAACATTGATTGTTTCCTTCCAGCTCAACCAATAGCATGAGTTTGGCTACATTGGCTACATTATTAGCTTTTTATCAGCTCCCCATTTGGGAAACCTTGCTTTAAAGTAGCATGCATGTGCATCTCACCGGCTGTACAGAATTCAATGATCTCACTCCACTCTGACACGGCGTAGTCTCCATCACCCTGTTTGGACGCGGTCTGAACGGCCACAGTGTACTCGGTGCGTGGACTCAGGAACCAATGTCCTCGCACTGTCATGGGCAGAGGAACTGCTTTCGCTACCAGTTTAGTGGGGACGTCCTAGAGAAGACAGATAATGAATGAGATTGGACAGTCATGTTCAAACACATGTACGTGACGATGTTGCTGAAGATCAGCTCTTGCCTACATCAAGTCAGGCTGTGAAGGGAGAGGTGAATATAGAGTGTCTGCAGACATGCACCTTGTGTTTGAACTTGTTAGCATTCTTGTTTTCTTTCTTGTTGAGGTCGATGAAGTAGTGTGTGATGCGTTCCTTTGACCTGGAGTCCATATCCCAGCAGATCTTAAAGGAGTCGCACGTGATGTTGCTGATTTTGATGTTCTGGGGAACGGGAAGTTCCTCCATCTCGGCAATGCCACTGTCCAGGGACTTATTTCCTGAGAGACGCAATGAGACATATAGAGATGTTGGGAGAAATAACAGAAACAGTGAACTATTTGTCTTATTTTGTCAACCTGAAAGTGGAGAAAATGGTCTTTTGGCATATATATACATTTAAAATGAAAATATTGGTGACTAATCTTGCATTCAAGGATGCAAATTTCTGTCCAATCAAATGCTCTCTAGAATGATACCACCTTCCTCTGGCTACACTGTAAAAAATCTGTGAAGTTTACAACAAAAAACAGAATATGTGGTTGCCATAACTAGCAATATTTTAAGATTTACAGATTGACCTTAAAGGAACACGCCACTATTTTTGAAAATAGGCTCATTTTCCAACTCCCCTAGAGTTAAACAGTTGAGTTTTACCATTTTCAAATCCATTCAGCCGATCTCCGGGTCTGGTGGTAGCACTTTTAGCATAGCTTAGCATAGATCATTGAATCTGATTAGACCGTTCCCAGACAGCAACATAATGCGGCCCAGATCCGGCCCACATCTGGTACATGTGGATTACACGCGGACCGGATATGGGCCGGATCTGGGCCGACACTATGTTGCTGTCAGGGTTAGCACCTCGCTCAAAAATGATCAAAGAGTTTCAATATTTTTCCTATTTAAAACTTGACTCTTCTGTAGTTACATTTTGTACTAAGACCGACGGAAAATGAAAAATTGCGATTTTCTAGGCCGATATGGCTAGGAACTTTATTCTCAATCCGGCATAATAATCAAGGAACTTTGCTGCCGTACCATGGGTGCAGCAGGTGCAATGATATTGCACAGCACCTGAAAATAGGCTAACTTCTGTCAACATAACCAACGTGACCACCTGCTTGCACAGGGAGCGTGCCTTGCAACCATGGAAACATTTGTGAGAGATGATTCAGAAGATATTTACTTTCTATTTTAGATATCTGTTTTCCGGCTGCAACTCTGCAACTACACAAACTTAGTGCTGGTCACGTTGGAAGTTACCTAGCTGGGGACTATTTTCAGGCGCTGCGTAATATTATTGCATCATTAGTTCCTAGTTATATCAGCCTAGAAAATCGCAACTTTTCATTTTCTGTCGGTCTTAGTACACGATGTAACTACAGAAGAGTCAAGTTTTAAATTGGAAAAATATTGAAACTCTTTGGTCATTTTTGAGCGAGATGCTAACGGTCTAATCAGATTCAATGAACTATGCTAAGCTGCAGCTAAAAGTGCTACTGCCAGAACCGGAGATCGGCTGAATGGATTCGAAAATGGTAAAACTCAACTGTTTAACTCTAGGGGAGTAGGAAAATGAGCCTATTTTCAAAAATAGTGGCGTGTTCCTTTAAGTTTACAAAAAACGTATAAAACGTATATAAAAAAAAAAGTGTATATTTTATTAAGTGAAATAATGTTAATATACCAAATGACTAAAATCCTTTTTTACCTTTATAGTATACTTACAACCACTTTAAGGTGGTAAAGAGAAAACAGTGCTTGTAAAGTCAGAGTCTTGAAGAGATTCAATATTTGGAATACATTTTTATGAAATGTGTGATTCTAGCAGTGACTACAGATTTATGTAAAGCAAAGGTCAAAATTGTTAACATTAAGATGTTTTCATGAGGGCATTCCCTGTCTGACCTTTATCCAAGTCAATACTGAACTTTACCACACAGTACTAATAGCAAACACTGACACTATTGACTTGCAGGCTGTGCCGCAGGGCAAAGCGGCTAAGGGCTTTTTTAGACAACTGGGTCATTTCATCCATGATGAGAGTTGATGGAAGTGCAATGGAATTCAGTAGGTGTGGAATAACGTTCAACTAGATTCCAATGAGCAAGGAAGTTCTTGCTTGTGCAATACTCGTAGTCACAGTGCTATGGTTTTCTGAGTGGTTGGCATGTCTTTGCTAGGTGGTTGCTAGGTGGTAAATTGAAAAGAGCCCAATTCAAAGTCTACATTCCGCTCAAGTCTCTCCTTCAATGTAGGGATGTTTACATCATAAAAATTGAAAGTCTGATCACTGACGCTTAGACCCTAGGATTAAGTAATGAGCCTCGCTAATCAGTAATTGTGGAGTTTTTGTTGTAATGATTTGTTTAATCATCATGCTTTTTAAATTTAGTAGACTTCCAGACTACAAATTGCAATCACCATCTTTTCATATGTGTCGCTTTATATCATGTAATCAACACACTGCACAATCAAGCCCACCTCAAAGCATTTCTCTTTCAGCTCTGAAATAAATCAGAAGAAAACAGTCATTACTGAGACCTGTAGCAGGTCGAATTAGCAAAACAGCCTGCAGTCCTAAATGAAAACTAGCATGACATCACTACAGTCTCTAGCCTCTTCAGTCCACAGATGGGAAAAATTACCAACAAACAATGTCATTAAACATGTTAAATCGGGCGTAGGAAAAAAGACTTTTCCTGATCCACATATACATACTATACTTATTATAGTAATTATAATAACTGGGTAATAACTAAACCTAACCAAGAGTAAACATGTTATACATAGAAACAACAAGTATTTCATATTTAATTTACCTGGACCATCTAACATATTTTTTTCCAAATTTTCAGTATACTGGACATCAATTTCATATTTCACTTGAAATTGTTTGTATGGGAAAAAAATAATGACAAATTTACAAAGATATTTCGGGTAAAAATATGATTATAAAATAAATAAATAAACATCATTCTCACATGCTGTTTTTTGTGTTTTAAGCAGTAAAAATCTTCCTGTAAATGATCTCCCTACCAATCTATGAACATAAAAAACACAGAAGTTGACCTGACAGCATCAAGACATGCATCAAGAAAAATAATTTCACATTCTTTCAAAACAATACACTTTTTTGTCCCATGACATTTTTAAAACCATTAGGCACAAATATCATGTTTTTTGTTGTGTGAATTATTAGTTGTTTGATGAACTAATACCTAAAATCAGATTAACTTAGCATTAACATTACCTGCTTTTAAACATATTTCAACTGTCCCGTAATTATAAAAGCTGGTTTCCGCCATGAAAAATAAAAAAGGTAATTGTGACTATTTATCTGACTTTTTTTTCTTGCAATTGCGAGTTTATATCTCACAATTCAGACTTTTTTCTCAGAATTCCATAATATTAAATGAGAATTGCAAGTTATAAAGTAAGAATTGCGTAATATAAACTCGCAATTTCGAGAAAAAGTCACAATTGCAAGTTTATATCTTGCAATTCTGACTTTTTTCTCGCATATCTGACTTTTTTTCTCAGAATTGTGAGATATAAACAATTGCGTGTAATAATGTCTAGTTGTGAGGGAAAAAAATACTTTTTTTTTCTCAGGATTGCAAGTTTATATCTCACAATTCTGACTTTATTACTCACGATTGCATGTTATAAAGTTGCGAGATATAAACTAGATATTACAAGATATAAGATGCAATTGCGAGTTTATATCAAGCAATTCTGACTTTATAAGACGCAATTGCGAGTATATCATGCAGTTCTTACTTTATAACTCGCGATTGTGTTTATATCTCACAAAAAAGTCAGAATTGCGAGTTATAAAGTCAGAATTGCGTAATAAAAACTTGCAGTTGCGAGAAAAAGTTTATATCACACAATTCTGACTTTATAAGACGTAATTCTGACTTTATATCACACAATTCTGACTTTATATCACACAATTCTGACTTTATAAGACGTAATTCTGACTTTATATCACACAATTCTGACTTTATGACTCGCAATTGCGAGTTTAAATTTCGCAATTCTGAGAAAAAAAGTCAGAACTGTGATGCAAAGAGAAATTGACATGCAAACTCGCAATTGTGTAAAATTAATTATCAAATAAATAAAAAAAATATAAATTATCAAATAAATAAGTCCCACATTTTGCATTCAACTCTGTTACTGCATGATTTTTATTGATTACAAAAAAAAGTAGCATTCTTTAAAATGGTGACACCCAGGAAGTGACATCATTTGAACTCTTTCTACACCATGGAAAAAACTCTCTGTTGACAGCATTAAGCAAGTTCAACCTTCAACCCTGTCCACCACAGTTACTGTAAGATAAAATTATCAAATAATTATGTTTCATGTAAATAGTTTTAAGGGAAGTACAAGTTTGTCAATGTCAACTTCAATGAATGATAAATTCAGTAACAGGGTTGTAAAAAAAATTACAAACCTCTAAAATCGACATACTCGATAATACTCAATATTTGACCTCCCGAATTTGACTTTCACCATTTTCTGAATGTTAAGCGCATTCTTTCGTTGACCAATTGTTGAAAAAAAGACAGGCTCTAAAACTGCCCTAAAATTGGTCTGGTACAGTAAACTAGACATTGAGGAGGGTTAGCTATTCAAACACTAACCCTAAACTCTGGCGCCAAGGTGGCCCAGTCCATTCACTCCAGCTCTATAGAGAGACATGAATGAATGAACTTAAAAGAAAGAGAGGGAAGGCCTTTGGGAGCTGTACGCAGACACATTACCTACCCAGTCAGCTAAAACCGGTGTGCAAACACACAGCGTAGAAAGAGAGATGAAGGCAGTTCAGTCAGAGCTGGAGAAGCACCATAAGGGAGACGTCCTCCTGTGTCTCTTCAGATGGAGCGTTATGGATGAGCGAGCTCCTCTCAACCACCAGAGAGCTGCTGAATGAATGATTCATAGGCAGCCCCTTAGTGTAGCTCCCAGCACTGAATCATTTCTCGTTTTATCTCTCGCCTGCACTATGCATTCTTAGAACAAAGACACAAGATAACAAGAGATCGCCTACGTTAGGGAGGAGCGCTCTGACACCCGCTACTGTCTCACTGGTACAGTATTATCTCAGCTGAGAATTACTTGTGGAGCACTTTCATACTTTCAACTACAAAATGAAAAGGCAAAAACTTTTTTAAACACTCATGTGTTTCAAATACAAATACTGTATATGTAACACACAAGTATTTCCAATTCACGACCAGTGGGTCTGAGAAACAAGAGAATAAGGAAGTCTACTTATTGAGTTTAATTATGGCAATTGTTTTGTTCATTTTCCAGTAGTGAAGCTACTTGAGATGTTAAATGTAGAGCAGCTCAGCTCTCCTTACACACCCACACAGCTTACACAATAAATTCATTCACTTTCAGTAACACACTAAACTCTCACCAAAACATGCTGGGACATATTTAACCACAAAATTCAAAAGAATGACAGAACTGTTTGATTATCAACATTCTTTAAAATAATTTTTATTCATCTTCTTTTGTGTTCAGCACAAATTGTTTATTCACATTCTTCTTTTGTGTTCAACAGAAGAAAGGAACTCATTTTTAACAACATGAGGGTGAGTAAGTGATGACAACATTTTCAGTTTTGGATGAACTATCCCTTTAAACTTCATAAAAAAAGATTCTATATCTTTTCATTCTAATTAGTTCCTCTTATTTGCCAGTGTCAGATGTGGCTTTTTCTTTAACTCCTTTAACTTTAACATCTCTTAACTTAACTTAAGATAACATTTTTTGCATTACTGTAATGAGAATAACACTTTTTCATTACTAAATAAAATAAAAGATTAAATAAGTATTAAATACCATTAAAACTAGGCTTATTTTTATGTAAAATATTTTATTTATGTGTATTGTTGTTATTTATTATTATTATTATTATTATTACATTGAGTAAAATATGATCTGCTATTTTGTGAGATCAATGTTTGTGAGATTATTATATTATTAGTGAGATTAAGTTCTGTGAGATAAATAAAAAGTTCACCATACATCCACAAATAATTCCACCACTGACGTAACCTTGTTATGAGATTTTACAAGAAGCAATGTCGCATTTAAAAATGCCATCAAGGACGTTTATCAAACAAAATGAATGCAAGGACACAGTGTGGCATGCTGTAACTCAAATTACACCTAAAAAGCCTTAAGAGGATCAAAATGCCAAAATGTTCACAATTTAGATTCTCTGTGGGGGGGAAAGTGAGTAATCTCAGGCTTAATGGACAAACTGCCGTGACTACGCCACATCTTTCTGAGCATGCCAAAAACTCCCAGATGGATTAAAATACTACAGTACCAGTCAAAAGTTGGGACACAATTCTAATTCTTCATTATTATTAATTTGAATATTAGTATAATATTACATATTTATTAATATTAGTAAATGTATATATTATTAATACAATTTAGAATAATAGTATAAATAGAATTATTATTATTTATATACATTTATATACATTATTTATATACACTATATACACATTGTACACAAAATGAAGCATTCAAGCATAAATAGTTATACCAAAAGGTTTTTTAAATTTATCAAGAAACCAATTCAGTCAAATGTGTCCAAACATTTGACTGGTACTGTATATGTTTACAGCATATATAATAACACGTAGGCTTGCATTAGTGAATGACAACTCAAGCAGCACTAATAACTTGTCATCTAGAATCATCATCAGAGATCCGGACACAAAGTCATGCACAGGAAACTCAGTTTAGCAAAGCCTCAGTTGCTATACACTTGGAATGTAAAATCCTTCTGATTTTGTCTTTTCTCCTTGTAAGGACATTTGAATGGGTTGATATGAAGGCATGGGGTATCCTCCTTCTCCCAAAAGAGTGCTATTGAAATCTCTATACATGATTGGAGTTAGTGTGGTTACTCAGTTGTTATGGTGTTTACTCCATCAGTCATGTAACTTCAATTAAGAAGCGTATACCTATATATCTATACAACAAATCCATTCCTCCCTCCATATTTCCATTATACTTGCATCAATAACATCCTCTATTGCCTTTAATGGTTCGAAAATAAACTGCCCTCTCCTTTCGCAGATAGCATCACTAATCCATTAACACAAAGAACTCAATAATTACATTTCAGGGAAAACAATAGCAGAAATATGCTGAGGATGAAGCATTGAAGTGTTTTCCTTTCATTAACACAGACTCATTATTTATCAGTCACAAGGTCATAGCATCTGTTTCACTAATGAGCAAAGATACTCTCTGGCTTTCATCTGCTCTCTGCATCCAGTTCCCGGTAATCTTTGTTCAGAACAGACAACAAAAAACAACTGGTGATGCAAAAGCCTAAGCCTGCAGGAGATTATATCCGAGGACAGAAACTGTTACACCTACCAGCCGGACGAATGTCGTCCTCTCTTGGACTCCTTCAGGCAGGAGCAGTAGGTTTGTGTAATGCAGTAGCCAAGGCTAGTGGACATGGTCTCCTGTCCAGCCTCACGCACTGACCCGTCTTCAATGCACCCTGAGCCTAAAGCGCATGCTATTGGCTTAGAGCAGCTTTAGTGTTTGTTTTACAAGCCTATAGCACACTCCCATAGGAGGAGCCCAGATTATGTCATCAGCTGGACTCAGTGACTGACCGCAGGTCAGCGCTGGACTGAAATTTCAGAGCGAGATGGGAGTGAGAGAGAGAGAGAGAGAGCTGGGTTGTGTCTCAGTTGGGTAATCTGGTCACCAGCTTCCATTAGGAAAGGGGAAAATATCCTGTGAAGTTCTGCATCCCTCCCTCCCCCTCACCATGCCATTCACACTGTTTGTCATATTTCCAAAAGGTGACATCATTCTTGTAACGGATGTCAGTGTATTAGAGATTAGTTTGTATTGGGGTAGTTGGAATCCGTCTGTTCTGTGATTGTGACACTCACATTTTCACAGTAAGTGACAGACATTTCACAAAGATTTCAGACCTTCTGACACCTCCAAATATAACTAGAGGAAGAAAGTTCATCAAGTCAAGCTTTGAATGTTGGTTTGACAAAGCCTTGCCTGGAAGTTTACTTTGAAGTTGAAGGTTATTGAAGTCTTATGTAATTAGAGTGCTTGGGCAGTTTAAAGAGACTTGAAGTTTTTGTAGCTTGAAGAGATGTAGACCTTTCTAGATAGATAGATAGATAGATATATGACAGGCAGATGATAGACACAGATGATAGACAGACAGACAGACAGACAGACAGATAGATGATAGATAGATAGACAGACAGATAGATAGACAGATAGATAGACAGATAGACAGATAGACAGATAGACAGACAGACAGACAGATAGACAGACAGACATATAGATAGATAGATGCTAGATAGACAGACAGACAGATAGATGATAGACAGACAGACAGACAGACAGATAGATAGATATATGACAGGCAGATGATAGACAGACAGATAGATGATAGATAGATAGATAGATAGATAGATAGATAGATAGATAGATAGACAGACAGACAGATAGATAGATAGATAGATAGATAGATAGACAGACAGATAGACAGACAGACAGACAGACAGACAGACATATAGATAGATAGATGCTAGATAGACAGATAGACAGACAGACAGACAGATAGATAGATAGATAGATAGATAGACAGATAGACAGACAGACAGACAGATAGACAGACAGACAGACAGATAGATATATAGATGCTAGATAGACAGACAGACAGACAGATAGATGACAGACAGACAGACAGACAGATAGATAGATAGATAGATAGATAGATAGATAGATAGATAGATAGATAGATAGATAGATAGATAGATAGATAGATAGATAGATAGATAGATATGGACTCTATACCCCTCACAAAATAAGGCCTCGCAATGACGACATCCGCTGGCATCCTCACATGACCAGACAACAATGGACAGAGTGAACACATGAGACCGCAGACAATGGCCATCTTCATCCTCAACATTCTCTGGTGGGCCACTCCATGAGCCCCACAACACCCTCATTGAGCTGAAAAAAAAAACCCTCAGCAGCTCTCCACCGCTCTGAAGCATGAGGAAAGAGAGGGATTGCTTTGTTGCATTCATCCTAATGAATAATAAATGGGAAACATGATGCAGCGATGGAGCCTTTCATGAAACACTTGTGGATGAAATCCACAACCAAAGTTAAACTGTCATCTTCAGATAAATGCATATGGATTAACATGTAAATCCTTTATGATCAACAGCATTTGTATGTAATGCTGGTTAATGCTAGAGGGAAGCCTGAGAATGGTGGATTATAAAATGTGCAAAACAAAATCTATGATGATTGGATGACTACATGATAATACAACACACTGACTGAACCTGGCCATTTTATGCTATACCAAGCAGTGGCACTGGGAGTTTACCATAATATCCTGTGGTTTATGAAGTGCTATTGCCTCGTGGGTGATGTCTTAAAGATACGACCACCACATCACTCCAAAAACTCACACACAGAGCTCTTCCCCACAATCCAGTGGCTGTCCATGTTTATATAACCTCTCCTCCTTGAATTCCCACTTAAGATGCAAGGATGATGGAGTTTAATATCTCCAGGGTTCGGGTATTACTGGACCACTCTTGTGTCTGAGACAGCGCATTAAAGTTTCATCAGTCCTTGGTCCCACGGCTATAAATAGACCAGCATTTCATTCTTTAATGTGTTGAATCAGAGGGGAGAGATGCTGCAGAGATGAGATCCTCAGAGCTCTTACAGTACAAATTCAATGACACTGTTCATTTTGGTCAAGGAAGTGTTGACATGGGCGCTGACACGAAAACAGAGATGGAGAAATAAAAGTGCTAATTGTGCAGTGGAAGACACTGCAGAGTAAATGAAAAATCGACTGTTAAAACGCAAACCTTTGCATTACAAACAAGAACATTGCTCAGAGGTTTCTCATTCACAGTTAAGGAGTCGTAATGGGGCTCCTATATTTCAAGCTAAAACTTTGTCTCACTTCTTTCTCCTAAATTTACTAGGGAAAACTATCATTCAAAGTTATTTTTTTTTCTGAAAGAACAACTGTTTTTAAAATTGATAATGATAATAAATGTTTCTTGAGCACCAGATCAGCATGTTAGAATAATTTCTGAAGGATCATGTGACACTGAAGACTAGAGTAATGATGCTGAAAATTAGCTTTGTGTCACAGGAATAAATTATATTTTTAAATATATTCAAATAGAAAATAGTTTATTATTAAAAACTATTATTATTATTTTTTTATAAACACTTTTTGTTATACTGGTTGAAACTCTCTTCACATCCTGATAGCAATCAATAATAAGTTGTCTGAATATTAAAACATGTACATATATCTTCTGTGGAATTCTGAGGACCAGAAAATGTTCGTCCAATCATTGCATTCGGTCCGATGTCCAACCTGCCTGTCAATGTGTGTATTTTCATGCCTCTTGCGCCAACATCACGTCATCAGCAGGTTCTGTAAGGCTATACAGAGTTGTAGACTGACAGTCAGAGAGTGCCACAAACAAACAGCAGCCGCCTTTTACAGTTAATCCTGAACCAAAACAACAAGCTTATGCTGCGTTCACGCCATGTCATAACCATAATGGCAACCCGTGACGTTCTACCTAGAGCTGTTCACCTCCTCAGTCTCGGATTTATGCATTTCTGTGGCAGCACTATCAACGGCAAAATGAATCTGCAGCAATCAGGTGGTACAAGAGCTCTGTAAGTTGTTTACATTTATTATTATTGTAATGTTATGTGCTTAAAGACATTAGGTAATTTAACGCGGTCTCTCGTGACGCTTTGCAGACTCATGTGTTTTGTGAGTACTCTGAAGGGAGGGTGTGATTTTATGTTTTTAAAGCTAGCTTGCTATTGCTAGGCTCTCCAAAATTGCCTACCCTACCTTTAATTGTAATAATATTTCACAATATAACAGTTTTTACTGTATTTTTCATCAAATAAATGCAAATGCATTTTTGGTGAGCAAAAGAGACTTTCAAAAGCATTCAGCTGCACTGATTGACTTATTTCATGATATATTTCAGTTTTATTTTGTCCACTAAATTTCATTTCAAGACAGACCTATATTTTATGTCGTATTTTATGAGGTTTTTCATTTTAAGGCATACACTGCTCAAAACAATTAAAGGAACACATCAGATCTCAATGGGGAAAAATATCATGCTGGATTTCTATACTGATATGGACTTGGTAATGTGTTAGGAACGAAAGGATGCCACGTCGTTTGATGGAAATGAAAATTATCAACCTACAGAGGACTGAATGCAAAGACACCCCAATAATCTAAGTGAAAAAATGATGCAGCAGGCTTGTCCATTTTGCCTAAAAATTTCATTGCAGCAACTCAAAATGGTACTCAGTAGTTTGTATGGCCCCCACGTGCTTGTATCCATGCCTGACAATTTAGGGGCATGCTCCTAATGAGACGACGGATGGTGTCCTGGGGTATTTCCTCCCAGATCTGGATCAGCATCACTGAGCTCCTGGACAGTCTGAGGTGCAACCTGGCGGCGTCGGATGGACCAAAACATAATGTCCCAGAGGTGTTCTATTGGATTTAGGTCAGGCGAGCTTGGGGGCCATTCAATGGTATCAATTCCTTCATCCTTCAGGAACTGCCTCCATACTCTCGCCACATGAGGCTGGGCATTGTCGTGCACCAGGAAGAACCCAGGACCCACTGCACCAGCGTAGGGTCTGACAATGGGTCCAAGGATTTCATCCCGACACTTAATGGCAGTCAGGCATCCAAGCCTTACATCACCAAGTGCAATGCAAAGCGTCAGATGCAGTGGTGGAAAGCACACCGCTCCTGGACTCTAGAGCAGTGGAGACGTGTTCTCTGGAGTGACGAATCACGCTTCTCTGTCTGGCAATCCGATGGACGAGTCTGGGTTTGGCGGTTGCCAGGAGAACGGTCCTTGTCTGACTGCATTGTGCCAAGTGTAAAGTTTGGTGGAGGGGGGATTATGGTGTGGGGTTGTTTTTCAGGGGTTGGGCTTGGCCCCTTAGTTCCAGTGAAAGGAACTCTTAATGCTTCAGCATACCAAGACATTTTGGACTTTGTGGGAACAGTTTGGAGATGGCCCCTTCCTGTTCCAACATGACTGCGCACCAGTGCACAAAGAAAGGTCCATAAAGACATGGATGAGTGAGTTTGGTGTGGAGGAACTTGACTGGCCTGAATCCTGACTTCAACCCGATAGAACACCTTTGGGATGAATTAGAGCGCAGACTGCGAGCCAGGCCTTCTCTCCAACATCACTGCCTGACCTCACAAATGCGCTTCGAGAAGAATGGTCATTTATTCCCATAAACACACTCCTAAACCTTGTGGAAAGCCTTCCTAGAAGAGTTGAAGCTGTTATAGCTCCAAAGGGTGGGCCAACTCCATATTAAACCCTACGGATTAAGAATGGGATGTCATTAAAGTTCATGTGCACGTAAAGGCAGATGTCCCAAGACTTTTGGCAATATAGTGTATAGCCGACCTTAAAATAAAAAACCTCATAAAAATATGACATGAAATAGGAGACTTCTACCTGTAACTCATAATCTTCTATAATGGCTGACATGAATGACAATTAAGCAACTTTAACTGCAACTTTGTGACGTTATATTGTAACTGTTTACTACAGGAGAGTAGCTGAATTTGCCGTAGTCCATAATACTAATTAGATAAGTAAATGATATGTTTTATGGTTATGTGGCATTTTATTTGTATCTGTCTATCATTTAATGCCAAAAGCAACCCTTCTCTTGCCTTTTTAAAATTACATTCTTTTGTATTTTGTCAAGCGATTAAATGATTCATTATGCCATCCTCTTTATTGTTTCTTAGTGATTTTTGCATTCTTTTGCTACGGCAGTTAACAGTTTACTTCCGGTCGCCATTGCCGTTCCATCAGCAGCTGTTGCTTAAAGTCCCTATTGTCATTTCACATGGCAACTGCAACTTTATTTCATGAATTTATTACTTTTGTTTGACCTTGCAGGTTATGTTATCATTTTTATAACTATTTGAGGGGCTCAGCTGTTCTCTTGAGACAGAGTAGGACATTCTGACCTCAGGCAAGCAGAAACTGTGCGAACAGCATGAAATGCAGCCTGCCTACCCGTCAGTTTAATGCATGAAGTCACATTTTCTCAAAGCTGTCAAGAATCAAAGGACCTTAAGCAACAGTAATTAAGCAAAACCCTTAATGATGCACAGCTTAAAATGCTCATGCAGATTATTACCACTGTACTGGTCCTCAAGGAGATGGATCATTCTGCTAGAATGGCAGATTTTTTGGTGCTTTTAGACCAAAGCTGAAGCATCATCAGGATGATGACAAGCGATAAATGTGTGGACACATCCGTTTTCACAGAGCTGTTTGATGTTTGATGGGGCCACTGAATCATAAATAACTCTTGTAGGATATGCTTGCGCCTCTGCTGTGAGGCTTTCTGAGGGGTCAGTGTTTCAGGATATTTATGGGAGAGTCACGTTTACAGAACAATATTAGACAAAATAGATCTTGAAATAATGTTTTACTTATATGCCATATCAAATGACTGTAAAAAATGTTTGGTGTTATTTTCGAACAAATGTTTGTTTCAATTTATTTATTACATTTTCAGCTCCATTTTCTTCATAAGTGGTTGAAAAATTACAATGAATTTGGGTTATCACTTTGGCACCCCTTTGATTTTACTTAAAGCTACTAGCGTTACGGAATTGCAAAAATAATTATTAATTTCTTAAACCAGGGTTCCCATGGGTCATTAAGAAGTCATAAAAGTCTTCAATATCTTAAATTGTATAACAAAAGTCTTACTTAATTAGCATTTTAATAGGTCTTAAATTTGGGGACCGAAAAACAGTACTCAAAAAGGAATAATGTGATTATTAAACATCAAAATGATTACATGTGAGTGCTGCACGATTCAAAGGCAAAACACGACACTGCTGCTCATTCTACAGGCTCACGGTTTCAGAGCAGTTCGCAATCAGTTAATACTGTGTATTTATGCCGAGCAATAGCTTATGATCTACTTTTGAGAATTATGATAATCTTTACTTAATGGGGTTAATATTGTAATATGATATAGATTTGTTGCAAGAGTATGTATTTTATCTCCCTCATCTTTTTGAATTAGCAGCTGGAAGCAGTCAAGGATTTATATACTTCAAAATAAGAGTCCCAGTGTGTTTTTTGGGGGGCTTATTTATAAATAAAAGTCCCACATTATGCATAAAAACTTTTTTTATGGTTATTATTAGTATTTTGGTTCCAATTAACTGTATCTGGCATTTAATTGTAGGAAAACTCTTGTAATTTCTCTCTGGGCCTCCCCATCATAGGAAGGAAAGACTAAGAACTTCATTTAACACATTCAATACTAGTGGCACAATATGTTCATTGCATTTCTTTAAACACATTATTACTGTATCAGCAAAATCCAATATCAATTGACCTCTAATTCATATGTATTGATATATACATAAATAAACAAATTTCAAAACATATGTATATATTCAAAGTCCTTTCAGGGAAAGTCTGTTCACTCGGCAGCCATATTTGCAATGCCTCCGGGCAGCTATTTCGGGCATCCAAGACCAAGTCCTATGTATTTGAATGGCGGAATCCTGGAATCTTCAAAACTGCTTGGTGAACTCTCAATTAAATTATATATTTCAAAACAGCAACAAAATCTGACATGAACAATCCCGTAAATGTTGTTTCTTATGCTAAAATAGCATTAAAAAATGTCTTTTTTCAGCCAATGCGCATGTGCAGTCCTAAGCTCGAGTCTCAGGTTTCTATGGGAACCGGAGCCTCCAACAGCAGCTGCAGTGATGCACTGACTTTATCAATCAGCAATTGGCTCTTTCACTTAGAAGGCGGGAAATATCCCGCCATATTGCACGTTGCAGTTTCTCCCATTCATAACTAATAGGAGTGAACTGTCTTTCTATATCTACTGTATAGTCTTTGATATGTTGAATAAAAGATGTCTTGAGTATTTTTAACTTGCAGTTAAATGTGAGCTCCAGCCAGATTAATTATGTAAAAGAATCTGAGATACATGATTTATTTTTAGATTGTATGGGTTTGTTATGGAAGCTTGTTTCCGCCACGGAATAAAACGATTTAAAAGATAATTGTGACTTTTTATCCCACAATTCTGACTTTTTTCTCACAGTTGCGCATTTACATTTCAGAATTGCAAGATATAAACTTGCAATTGTGAGCTACTGTATAAAGTCAGAATTGCGAGATATAAACTCGCAATTGTGAGTTAAAGTCCAATTCTGAGGGAAAAAAGACTGACTTTTTACTCAGAATAGCAAGTTTATATCGCAATTCTGACTTTATAAGGCAAGTGTGACTTTATATTACGCAATTCTGAGAAAAAAAGTCAGAATTGCGATATTTAAACTCGTAATTGCGAGAAAAAAAGTCAGAATTGTGAGATAAAAAGTCGAGATGACCTATATTATTTTTTGTTCAGTGGCAGAAACAAGCTTCCATAGTTTGTTCTGTATGAACATATGGCTCAGGCCTTAAAAGGCTTAAATTTGATTTTAAATATTTGTAAATACCCTGCTGAACACTCCCCCCATCCTCCATTGGTTGTAATTTTAGATTTTTTTAAAAACATTGAAAATACTCTTGACCACAAATAAACTTTTTAATTTCAGTGGCTTGTATTTTTTACAGTGTACATTGATCTGAGGGGATGTTAGGTGTGAATAATTCTCTTGAACATATAAAACCCATTTGAGAACTTACAGTATAGTAGACTTGACAGAAACAGGCCTGTGTTATTTGAGACTCTGAGATATTGGCTGTTAAAGCAGCCCTGGCTTGATCTACTGTGCCGCCCCACTATGAGGCCCAGAGCGCGTACAGGAAGAGCTCGTGGCAGCGGTAAGGCTGCAGGAGCATATGGTCCTCACAGCAGGGCTGTCTCATCAACCTGACACCGCTTCAGAACCTTAGAACATGAACTGCCCAAACCAAAGCTCTCTAAACACTGCTGAAAGACCTGTTGTAAGTGAAATATGTCATCTGCTAAATGGCAGAGAGAAAAATTTAATTCACACACAATATTTTTTTAGCAGTCTAATTAGAACACTTCTCTACATAAGTGAGTCCCTTGTAAAAAAAAAAAGAAGTACACTTTAGCATACTTTTTTTACCTCTTTCTTTACTCCACTTGAATGTGGGTAAGTTTGAATAAAAAAGCAACATTTTGAACAAAAAGCTGAGATAATTGCATTTCTTTCGAAGACTACAATGTGCATAAACAATGCTTTCGTTGCTTGATTCTGCTTCTTTGCCTGTGTTTTGATCAGGAGATTCTCTACTCCTTCAGAAGTTGTGTAATAGCGCCCCCTATCATATAACAGTGAAAACTCGGAAGTCCGGAAATTCCGTCAATGGTGGGGAAAGAGTTAATATACTTCACCAAAAAGTCACCATGAAATCAAAACAACGGGACAACCTGTCACCCACATGAGATCGAAGCAATAGCAAACGAGAACGATCCAATGATCCCATCAATTCCCAATGGACAAAATCAAGTCCCGTCCTACATTTGTTCTTGTTCGAGAAACGGATATACATCACAATAGGGAAGAAAAGACTTACAAGCATTTAATATGTGGTACTAAAACTAAAAATACTTTAATGTAATTTCTGTTGAAACTTGTTTTAAATGAGATTATGTTTGAATAATTGTTTGTACAGTATATGCCTGATGTAGGACATGGGACCGAAACGTTGCGAATAAAGCTGTTTTGATAAGTGTGCAAGTACTGATGATAGTGTACATGATTTTTTTCATTTTGGATTGTTGAAACTTGTATGCCATGTACTTTATTTGTAAGTCACAATCAAGTAAATTTAAAACATATTAACTGTAAATGCAATATCAGTTACATTTATAATCAAGTACTTTACATGTGTTTTAGTATTTTAACCAACACATCAAAATATGTCTACTTCTACTTTAAGCATGACAAAAGATTAAAACATAATAATTTAAGATGTACTTTAAAGTAAAACTTTTTAAGAAACAGTACTTAAGAAACAGTCATGAAAGTCTTCTCTATTTACGTACCATTAAGTGGCCATTATTTCAGTAATATATTATCTGCAAGTACAGGTCCTTCTCAAAAAATTAGCATATTGTGATAAAAGTTCATTATTTTCCATAATGTAATGATAAAATTAAACTTTCATATATTTTAGATTCATTGCACACCAACTGAAATATTTCAGGTCTTTTATTGTTTTAATACTGATGATTTTGGCATACAGCTCATGAAAACCCAAAATTCCTATCTCAAAAAATTAGCATATCATGAAAAGGTTCTCTAAACGAGCTATTAACCTAATCATCTGAATCAACTAATTAACTCTAAACACCTGCAAAAGATTCCTGAGGCTTTTAAAAACTCCCAGCCTGGTTCATTACTCAAAACCGCAATCATGGGTAAGACTGCCGACCTGACTGCTGTCCAGAAGGCCATCATTGACACCCTCAAGCGAGAGGGTAAGACACAGAAAGAAATTTCTGAACGAATAGGCTGTTCCCAGAGTGCTGTATCAAGGCACCTCAGTGGGAAGTCTGTGGGAAGGAAAAAGTGTGGCAAAAAACGCTGCACAACGAGAAGAGGTGACCGGACCCTGAGGAAGATTGTGGAGAAGGACCGATTCCAGACCTTGGGGGACCTGCGGAAGCAGTGGACTGAGTCTGGAGTAGAAACATCCAGAGCCACCGTGCACAGGCGTGTGCAGGAAATGGGCTACAGGTGCCGCATTCCCCAGGTCAAGCCACTTTTGAACCAGAAACAGCGGCAGAAGCGCCTGACCTGGGCTACAGAGAAGCAGCACTGGACTGTTGCTCAGTGGTCCAAAGTCATTCGGAAATCAAGGTGCCAGAGTCTGGAGGAAGACTGGGGAGAAGGAAATGCCAAAATGCCTGAAGTCCAGTGTCAAGTTCCCACAGTCAGTGATGGTCTGGGGTGCCATGTCAGCTGCTGGTGTTGGTCCACTGTGTTTTATCAAGGGCAGGGTCAATGCAGCTAGCTATCAGGAGATTTTGGAGCACTTCATGCTTCCATCTGCTGAAAAGCTTTATGGAGATGAAGATTTCGTTTTTCAGCACGACCTGGCACCTGCTCACAGTGCCAAAACCACTGGTAAATGGTTTACTGACCATGGTATTACTGTGCTCAATTGGCCTGCAAACTCTCCTGACCTGAACCCCATAGAGAATCTGTGGGATATTGTGAAGAGAAAGTTGAGAGATTCAAGACCCAACACTCTGGATGAGCTTAAGGCCGCTATCGAAGCATCCTGGGCCTCCATAACACCTCAGCAGTGCCACAGGCTGATTGCCTCCATGCCACGCCACATTGAAGCAGTCATTTCTGCAAAAGGATTCCCGACCAAGTATTGAGTGCATAACTGAACATAATTATTTGAAGGTTGACTTTTTTTGTATTAAAAACACTTTTCTTTTATTGGTCGGATGAAATATGCTAATTTTTTGAGATAGGAATTTTGGGTTTTCATGAGCTGTATGCCAAAATCATCAGTATTAAAACAATAAAAGACCTGAAATATTTCAGTTGGTGTGCAATGAATCTAAAATATATGAAAGTTTAATTTTTATCATTACATTATGGAAAATAATGAACTTTATCACAATATGCTAATTTTTTGAGAAGGACCTGTATATATGCAATTGACATGATAAATGTAGAAAAGTGTTTTTGTGAGCAACAGCGTTGAGTTTTATAGACATGCTGTGAAACTCTGACGTAGTGAGAAATGAATTAATAAGTCACAATGTCACACAAGCACTGACACAGGTTTCCTCAACATGAAGGTCATACTCCACTGGTTTATTTTGGGCCTTGTTGTGCATTCGGTTAGTATTTGGTAACATAAAACCTCTTCGAATGGTCTCTTTTGCTCTAATTGTGTCTTTATTCAAGGTTAAACCTGGTGTCTGTTTCTGCCGACTGATATTTCATATGCTTTATAATGGCACTGTGCTTAACTGTTGTTTTTTCTTTTTTTACATAGTTCTCTCTCTCTCTCTCTCACACCCCTATTGTTGTTTTGAACCTGTTTGACTTCCTTTCCTCTGGATACACAAAACTAGAATTTTTCAAAGGATGTACTAATTGCAATAATGCTTCAAAAAACAAAAAAAAAAAAAAA
>RJVU01053030.1:1855459-1892115 GCA_003731715.1 Anabarilius grahami
AAAAAAAAAAAAAAAAAAAAAAAGACTGAAAAGCTCCACATGTTGTGCAGTATTTTCAGTTATGGCTCTTACAATGAAATGTCCATTTCACTTATCAGTCCTCATCACAACAGACTGATCTGTTTTTAGAGAGCATCAGAGACATATTGTTCAGTATTTACTTATCTGTTTTTGTTTCTAATCTGAGTCATCAGGTTAATGAAAATGGGCTGCAGACAGCAGGAAAAACACTCAGTATGAAGATAATCAAATGCAATTAACCATATAATTGTAATTTCTGTATAGTTAAAAGTTAGAAAATAGATTTGTCAGCTTTTAAAAGTGAGAAGAAAATCTCTGCCATATTTTGGTGTAAATCCATCATGAATCAGATCCATAATTATGAATATGACACATATTTAGACACTTAAGATGCATTTGGGCGACACTTTTATCCAAAGCAACTTACACTGGATTCAAAGTATGCATTCCTTTTTCAACAGTTGAGTTCATGTATTTCCTGGGAATCAAACCCACGACCTTGGCATTGCTAGCGAGATGCTATAATGTTTGAGCTACAGGAATACTTACAATATTTGACCAGTATTTGTTCCATGTGATGATACACAGGGCAACTTTTTGAGCAATGTCAGCGTCAACGGGCAAACTGGTGAGACACAGGGCAACTAATTAGGGCAACAGACAGTTGGCAGCAACCAATCAGAGAGGAGCAAATCTATTGCCAAACCAATAAATACTTTATTATAAACACTTATATTTCAGCTTTTCAAATATTTTCTTCACTTTTATTAAATATAATACCTGATTTGTGATAGGAAAATGGAGAAGAGCGAGTTTGGCAAAAGGCGGATTAGAACCAGAGTCGATCGCGTCAAAAGCTGCTTTCACGTGTCATATGCCCTACAGCTTACGCCACTACAGACATTAAACAAAACGCATCTTTTTAGTATTTAACTGAAAACATTAGATGGCTAAATTACAGCCTGCGCAAATTAAATTGAACACTTGTTGGTATTTTAAGCATTAAATGAGGTAAATTCCCTATTTTGGGTTGACACATGACAACTTACCAGTGTAAAAAGATCAATCTCCTTTTCTTCGCTCCACTGCTGCTGAGAGGCAGCAAAAGTGTTTTGCAATACAATATGAACACAATAAGTACATTGTACTTATTTTTTGATGTAAGTACATAGTAGTTAAGGCCACCTGATATAAAGTGGGACCATTTCATGTATTGCCGCTATCAACAAAACATGCAAACAATACAAAAACAGCCATGATTATCTAAACCTCATCTCAGATGAGAGTCTACAGATGAGGAGACATAGCTGATGTTCAGCCTTTATCCATGAGTGAACAACGAGCTTGTCTAAAAGGATCATGTAGAGCGAGAGTGAACAATCACATGACTCTTAATAGAGCAGCAATGTGGCATGTAACTGACTTAAAACTTAACACTACACAGATAAGTTGTGAACAGCACACAGTGTGAAACTGTGATGCCAGCTATATAACACCACAGAGAAGAGATGTGATCTGAGAAAAGCAAGCCTGGCATGGTGTTTCTTTTGGTGTGATGTTTGAGCATGAGGTGATGGAAAAACATACAAAGTTTGAGCTGAAGGGCATGGTCTCGAGCTTTTATTAGAAGTTTAAAATTTGAATTTTTGGACTGTTTGGTCTACATCTATTTTGGTTGAATGCAGTGATAACAAATCCCATTTAAAATTATGGAAACAACATATTTTTCTCAATGGGTTTTTATACATGGATGTAGGCTATAGTAGCTGCCTTTATATTTTAGGAATCATATTTGGAGGTCTTCGGCCTCTCAGTGGTGGATACAATTTCCCCCCCAATCAAATGCTCCCTATAATGTCCCTCTCCCTGATACCACTTGGTTATTAATAGCAATAGCAAGTAGTAAATCATGTTTACATCAACCATTTAAAGGAAATTCACCCCCCCCAAAAAAGAAAATGCAGTCATTATTACTCACCCTGGTGTTGTCCTAATGTCTTATGACCTTTCTTTTTCAGACCAGAAAAGGAGAATTTTTTTTTTTTAAATGCTTGTGCTCATTAATATAATAGCAGTGAATAGTGACTACCTTTAAGCTCTAACAATAAAGATGCTATTGTATGATCCCAGAATGATCCCATACAACTCGTGCAGTATTTTCCAAGTGTTCTAAATGCATATAGAGTTTGTTGGGGGAAAAAAAAACTATATTTATTATTTAGCCAAATCCTGGCCAGCATGAACAGGGGATTTTTTTTTTTTTTTTGACCTACAGCATTTCTGACCAAAGAGTCCTTGAAGTTTAAGTTTCTATAAATACTTATAGACTCCTTCTGATGTTACATCAGTCAAGAAGTAGTCCATATTTGACCTATTGAACATATTTCTGGCCAAAGAGTCCTCAAAGGATAACCTACTACACATTCTCATGGATTTCTTCTGATTTTACATCAGCCTCACAGTAATCCATATTTCTGGTCAAAGAGTCCTCGATTTTGAACTTTCTATACATACTCTCATAGACTCTATTTGATGTTACATCAGCCAGACAGTAGTCCATATTTGACCTACAGAACATTTTTCTGGCCAAAGAGAAATTCTTGAATTCAAGTGTTTCAATCAGACCCATTGCCATAGGTGTAAAAATCAAGCACCTAGTCATTCAATCTGCATTTACAAACATTTGTTGAAAAAAAAAAGTGTTGTTCTGAAGAGCTCACTGAATTCAAACGTGGTACTTGTGATAGGATGCCACCTTTGCATTTAGTCAGTTCATGAAATTTTATCCCCTGTTAGATATTCCAAGTGGTATTATTGGAGAGGAAGACCACATAAAGTCACAGAGCGGGGTTCATGTTGAGGCGCATGAAAGTTGCCAATGTTCTGCTGATTCAATAGCTGAAGAGTTCCAAACTTCCGCTGGCATTAATATCAGCACAAAAACTGTGCAGCGGGAGCTTCATGAAATGGGTTTTCATGGCTGAGCAGATGCATTCAAGCCTCACATCACCAAGTACAATGCCAAGTGTTGGATGGCACATGTAAAGCATGCCACCACTGGACTCTGGAGCAGTGTTCTGTGGAGTGACGAATCACGCTTCTCTGTTTGTCAGTTTTATGGGCAGTTCTTGGTATAGTGGATGCCAGGAGAATGTCACCTGCCTAACTGCATTTTGCCAACTGAAAAGTTTAGTGGAGAAGGGATAATGGTGTTGGGCTGTTTTTCAGGAGTTGGGCTAGGCCCCTTCCTTCTAGTGAAGTGAAATCTTAAAGGGTTAGTTCACCCAAAAGTGAAAATTCTATCATTAATTACTCACCCTCATGTTGTTCCGAAGGCGTAAGACCTTTGCTCATCTTCGGAACACAAATTAAGATATTTTTGATGAAATCCGAGAGATATCTGACTCCTCCATAGACAGCAATTTAACCACCACTTTCAACTCTTTAATGCTTCAGCATACCAAGACATTTTTTTGGACAATGCTATGCTTCCAACTTTAAGGGAACAGTTTGAGGAAGGCCCTTTTCTATTCCAGCATGACTGTGCCCCAGTGCACAAAGCAAGGTCTATGAAGAACTTGATTGGCCCACACAGAGCCTTGACCTCTACCCCATTTAACAGCTTTGAGATGAACTGGAGCGGAGATTGCGAGCCAGGCCTTCTCGTCCAACATCAGTGCCTGACCTCACAAAAGCTCTGCTGGATGAATTGGCAAAAATTCCCACAGAAACACTCTATAAGCCTTCCCATAAGAGTGGAAGCTGTTATAGTTGCAAAAGGGGGACCAACTCCATATTACTGTCTATGTATTTAGAATGCTTTGTCATTAAATTCCCAGTTGGTGTAATGGTGAGGTGTCTCAATACTTTTGTCCATATAGTGCATTTACACTCAGCTGACACTTTTTTCCCCAAATGCCACTTATTTTAACAGCATTATTGTCTTTAGGAGTATGTTCAGCTGAGAATAGGCTAATAATCATGAATCAGCTCCATTATTTGTCTGATCTACATCTGCTTTGTTGTTGTTTTGCTGTGCTATGTGCACAGTGGACACAATTAGCAAATTGATGGCCATGTTAAATAGTTTCTTTCACTAGCAGGCGGGCTTGGCAGATGGTGGCCCCTGTTCTGGAGCCAGTCCCCCCATACACAGCTGGCCAAAGCTGTATATTCAGACAGGGGTAGTGAGTTAGCACTGTCAGGCTCCTGTAGGCCTCACACAAAGGACTATCCATCTGAGGCCTGCCCCGAGGGGGAAGAAACGCCCTCCTTTAATGCATGCTTATCAAGGAGTCCCGCAGCGTCCATTTTTATCTTTTCACAAATGGATGCCTGTCCTTAGAGTATTCTGTGGTTAAGAAGCAAAAGCTTGCTTTGAGTGCATCTGCAGTTTCACAACGATTACATAATGGAAATATGGTCTCATTCCTACTGAATCCTAGTAAAGGAGGAACTTACCATATTGGCACCCAGCATTAACAAGAAGGTCATAAATTGGTTTGAACACTAAAATGAACACCTGAGTCATTCTCAGGAAAATGATGCTATTTGCTTCACAATGACTGAATTACTGACTTTATTTACATGTTTAATAGATGCATATATGCCAATTTGCATATCCTCATTCATTAGAATTACATTTTAATGGAGGAAATTAAAATTTTAATGGGCATTACATTTATATTATATAGGGGGAAAATGAGGTAATTCTACCTAAATTTAGCTTTTAATGAAAATTAAACATTATTCTTTTACTGTCTGTCTTTTTTTCACACTAAAACTGCTTTATTGTTTTGGCACAAACCAAAATTATTACACTGTAAGAAATAAATCTATATAAAAAAAAAACAAATCCTCACATAAAATGACCAGTACCTTTCCTGTTAAGTTTACGGACATTTCCTTCAACCCTAAAGGATAATACAATGCAATGCATAATTCAAAATATAGGTAAAACATCTATGAAAAGTCAATATAGAAAATTACTCTCATGTCATATTAACATGGTACATTGGGCTTTATTTTTTATAGACTTTTCTGGCTATCATAAATAATATTTGCTAGCTAAGAATGTCTTGTTTTCTCGTTGATCTTCAACCCAGTAAAACATTTTAATATAACAGGTTTGGCATAAAATATGTTGAAAGAGAATTAGTTGTTATATTATTTTCAATTATAATGTGAAATTCATTAAAATATATGTTAAAACACCAGAGATTACTAGGTCTATTCAAATGATAAGTGTATAAATGTAAAATCTTACTGTGATGGGGTTGAAATAACAGTGCTTTGAGTTTGAGTTTGGCTTAGGGTTATTAACGATAAATAAATTGGTACTTTACAAGGCTGTAACCACATATTTAGGATTACGGGTAATACTTTATTAATCAGACATTGAAAACCCCATATTTATTGACCACTGATCTGAATAATGATGGGAATCGTTTCCTTATTGTGGTCCCCAGTGTCTATTGCGGATATAGCCATGATACTTTGAGTCTGGGAGAAGAAAAACACGATTTCTGCAGTACAGCATTAATCTTTTCCAATGAAATTATTTGAAGTTCTGATTTTTCTTCTTAAAATGGACAACCTAAAGTTGGAATGTGTTTACTTCATAACTTGGTTAGCCTTTCCTCTAATCTCTGACACAGATGTCCATTATTATGCCAACACAAATGGAGAGGGGAGGTGTTGGAGTGTTTATATGGCACGCTGAGAAGTATAAAACCCAAGGGACAGATGGGTAGGAACAGAACGTACCCGATGTGACTCAGTCATGTTCATCATATTCTCGTCATGTTCCTTCTTGGCCCACATCTGTGCACAATTTTGTCCAACATCCATTAACCAATCAGATTAGATTCTGTGATTCTGTCTATGTGCTTTAACATATCTAGTGCAAATAATAGCATCTAAATGATATCTATTCTGTTGGAAAGCATTGTGAACATAAAGCACATTTCAAAAGCTCGACATTGTCCATAAGAATGACTATTTGATAAAGTCTTTTAAAACAATAGAATTTAAATCAATAGAGTTGTGTGTCCACACCCATTATATCACTCATTGGACTGTGACAGCATTGATGCTACACTGCGTGGACCGTGTCAATAAGAACGTTCTCTCTTTGTTTGTCTCTCTCTGTCTTGTGACAGCATGGCTGAAGGGACTTCGAGTTCCTCTGCACAGTGCTGGTACAGAATATAAAACAGAGCTCTTAGGAAATTTCGATCAGCCACACAAAGCATGTTCTTTGCTTTAGCGCTGAGAGACTAATGCTAAACAAGTCCCCAGAAATCTGTAGATTTGATATAATCGATATAATAACCATCTAGTTTCTTGCATTTGTACTGATTATTAGTGGTCAACCTATTGGGGTTTTCTGAATTTAAAGTACCCCTGTGGTGATAATCAAGTTTTTAATGTTGTTCATATGTCTATCTAACATGCTTTAATACAAACCATATGCAAATTCATTAGTCAACACCATTGCTGAGTTTTTTCTCTTTTAAACTGCAGTGATCTAAAGACAGTCTCAAACCCGCATTATGAAATCGCTGGTGTTTCTGACGTCACAAACTACCTTGTCATCAATCTCGTCAATATGCCGGTGGGCTTTAGCGTATCATTAACTGACGCGCAAGGGAGTCTAAAAAGAAGGTTATCCCGGTATATTTTCCTGTTGAAATGAAAAATCGAGTAGATTTAGCAATATGGCGGGTGTTTGATGCATATTACGATGTTATGATGAACTATATATGCCTTTCTCCACTGACGTTCTAAATTGTTCAAAGCGTTTCTAAGGATACCCTGACAGCAACATAGTGTCGGCCCAGATCCGGCCCATATCCGGTCCGCGTGTGATCCACATGTACCGGATGTGGGCCGGATCTGGGCCGCATTATGTTGCTGTCTGGGTACTGATTGTTAGAAGGCAGCTGTCTGACTTGTGAATGTGAACATGGTTTGTTTAACATTAGCAACACATTATTAGCTGTTTGATAACGTAGTCAAGCAAAACGCTAGTTGTCATATTAATTACCGTTATTTGTCCGACGTTGCACAGCGTTTACCTCAGTAAGTTGAACGAGTGGATTTAGTCTGAGCTTGTGTGAGTGAGTGGGCTAATTATCCTATTCATAGATCCACATGTATTAAATGAAGCAAGGGTGTAGAGTTACATTCAAGCTATATTAAGAATTTTTTTAAATATGTAATTTTGGTGATAAAAGATGAGTTTTAAGGGATAAAATGATTGACTGCAGGGGGACTTTAACTTTTTTTTTTTTTTTTGCACTTGCTTTTAAATATTTACTCTTTATCCATTGACAAGAATGACACTACTTTGTGAAACCAACATACATCCGTAATGTAAAAATGACCAGATATTGGACAATTAATTGGCTTGGCAAAAAAAAAAAAAAAGAATCAATTGATTACGAAATACAAAATGTTCTGCCATTATGATACAGAAGGAAAAAAAATGATACTCTTGTGCTTAAATATGACATGCTTTGTATTTTAATATTACAATCCTCAGCTTATATATTATATTTACTGCTTTTTCAGAGCAGCACAAGGCAAGAGAGCTTTCTCTGGAAAATCAGTGACTAGGTATGGCTAGAAGCGCATGCACTGGGATACACCCATGTAAACCCTGTCCATAACCGGTAATTGTGAACTTACAGTAGTAGACATACACACATTCGACAATGTACAGCACAGTGTGTCCCACAGATGATTCAGCATATTCAGTGTGGATCGACTTAACATTTTGCTGTTTCATTACGATGTGAGTGAATTGTTCACTAGTCGCCTCAGATGCATGCAGCTGCAATCCGGTATTGTTTCAGTATGGTGCGCGCGCAATGACCGTGTCCATGGTGCTGAACGTTACTCGAGCATAGTATTGAAACAAGCATTTATGTGCATGGAATATTAATGCTCTGAGCACATGCATCTTTCAATGACCCAAAGGAATATAATATATCAAAATATCAAAATGAATGCGCCTTAGAAAATATGTTATTCATCAAAACTCAGGACGTGTCTTATAATGAAAATAATGCTTCCTTGTCTGGAGAGCTTAAATGCAAAGCTGTCTTAAGAAAAATGACAGAATAACCATGCAAATCTATATGCATCAGTCATTAAATGCACGCGCCTTAAAAATAGTCATCAAAAATGCGCAAAAATGTGCATTTCAGCACGTGAGTTCTGTGATTGCTTTTGCGTGCATTAAAAATGACATTTCCCTTTGAAAGCTCAAATTTAGTGACACACCAAACCAGCTCTAGCCAAATGACAGAATAGCTGAGCAACCTCACGCGCACCTCTCTGTAGTGTGCATCAGGATCTTTAAAAGCTTGTGCCTTAAATGCATTTGCATTTTGTATTTTGCATGCATTTAAATATTTCCCTGTCTAGAAAGCTCAAATGACACTGATCCTCCACTCCAGTTCAAATGGGGGAGAATTTAACAAAAGCAACACTTCTTACCTTCTCTCTCACAAAGCTGGATGGCGTCCAGACTGAGATTCTTTATCATGTCCTCACACGGGCTCGTGGGGCTGCTGACACTGTGTCCCACGCGTGGAACCTCCATCATTGAGCTTGTAACGAACGATATTCCGGCAGTGAGAGTGACTGCAGTGCCGCAGGACAGATCTTCACTACGCGCTCTCTCTGTCTCCCACGGGTTTCCACAGTGTGCTGCTGATGAGGGCTACGTCAGCACATCGTCACGGCCGCTCCATCAGAGCTGATCTCTCCTGCGACACCACAGTCAAGGGCAAAGAGCAGCCTCTCTCCAGTGACGTGTTCTACTGTAATTACACTCCCATATTCATATGTATATGGTCACTCTTTATATCACAGTGCCACTGCACCTGTGCAAGTACTGTGAAATACTAATAAGCTATTATCATGGTATTTTTTGTGTAATTTTGATGTAGTTCACAGCTGATATTCAGTACAACAGCATGATTATTAGTGTAAAATTGAAGTATACAACAGTTCTATAAAGTAACTTACATTTCACACACAAGTTTGGCAATTAATTTGTGTAGCCTTTTTTTTGTCTCTGCAAGTGAAAATAGTTTCTAAAACAACTTAAAACCTTGAGAAAATGTAGTACTGTGCAATTAATTGTATTGAATGTGCACTTATAGTTACAGTTTAAAAATAGCTTTAAAGAACTGTACTTTCAGATAATATAATATTAATGAAATAAAAAGTCACATAATAAGAGTACAATTTCATGACTGTGTCACTTAAGTACACTTTTAAAAAGTATGCAATAAAGAACGATAAAAAATTTCGCCATATTGTGGCATATACGTGTGCATGAGTGCGAGCACGAGCAATAAGTTGCTGGTTGCAGTTCACTTAACGGCCACCGGTGTCGCTAATAACACGGTTTTCTGAATTCTACAAATAGCCACTTTAACGGGTTGGTTCACCCAAAAATGAAAATAATGTCATTTATTACTCACCCTCATGCCGTTCCACACCTTTGTTAATCTTCGGAACACAAATTAAGATATTTTATTTGAAATTCGATGGCTCGGTGAGGCCTTCATAGTCAGCAATCACATTTCCTCTCTCAAGATCCATTAATGTACTAAAAACATATTTAAATCAGTTCATGTGAGTACAGTGGTTCAATATTAATATTATAAAGCGACGAGAATATTTTTGGTGCGCCAAAAAAACTAAATAACGACTTATATAGTGATGGCCGATTTCAAAACACTGCTTCAGGAAGCTTCGGAGCATTATGAATCAGCGTATCGAATCATGATTCGGATCGCGTGGCAAACCGCCAAACTGCTGAAATCACGTGACTTTGGCGCTCCGAACCGCTGATTCGACACGCTGATTCATTATGCTCCGAAGCTTCCTGAAGCAGTGTTTTGAAATCGGCCATCACTATATAAGTCGTTATTTAGTTTTTTTGGCGCACCAAAAATATTCTCGTCGGTTTATAATATTAATATTGAACCACTGTACTCACATGAACTGATTTAGATGTGTTTTTAGTACCTTTATGGATCTTGAGAGAGGAAATGTGATTGCTGGCTATGCAGGCCTCACGGAGCCATCGGATTTCAACAAAAAATATCTTAATTTGCGTTCCGAAGATTAACGAAGGTCTTACGGGTGTGGAACGGCATGAGGGTGAGTAATAAATGACAGAATTTTCATTTTTGGGTGAACTAACCCTTTAAAGGCCCCAATATACTTCGGGTGAAGTTCATTTTTGTTCTTCGCTTAGATGTAAAAAGGAGTTCAAAATATGTGACCTGCAAACATCCATCACCACCCATGCTGCTGAGAGCGAAGTTTAGATGAATATGTAAAAGTGTGTTTCACGCTTTCCTTTCAATAACAAAATTAACACACAACAAAAATAACAGGGATGAGAAAACAGCAGTTAAGAAAGAATTTTCGATGTGATGTTCGCACCAGTTCTGCAATTCAGCACTCCAGTAAAGTCACATCATGTTTATTTAAACAGCACTTCATACAATAGATTGCTTTAAAGCTGCATCTTGAATTAGAATTACAGCTTCAGTTTCTACTACAAAGTGTCTCCCCAGTGCATTCATGTTTTTACTTGCGGATTGAACTGAAGAAATGAACTGGAGAAGATTTCCACATCAAGGAAGGCTAAGCCTCAGTGCACATCTATTACATCATTGCTATGGACCAATGCTAGTGCAAGGGTGTTTACCGACTGGAGGCCACTTTTCCGGAAATTTTACTCGGGCAAGCTGTTTTGAACTCCCGAAACAAACTCCAAAAAGAACTTTGTTTTTGCCTGATTTTGATGGAAATTATGTTACACCAGTCCATTCTTTGATTTAACTTGAAGTATATCGGTGTCTTCTTTCAAAGTATATTATAAGTACTTTTTTTTTAAAGTATGTTTAGCAGGCTACTTCTTTTTCACAAGGGAACAATGACAAGCAGACTAAAATAAAAAAATTAAATAGTGCGCACGATTTACTATTTAGTTCCCTTGATTTACTAAATCGTGCGCACAATTTGCTAATTAATTCCCTCGATTTACTAAGTCGTGCGCACGATTTACTAAAACGTGTGCATGATTTACTATTTCATTCCCTCGATTTATAAATCATGAGCATGATTTATAAATCGAGGGAATGAAATAGTAAATCGTGCGCACATTTTAGTAAATCGAGAGAATGAATTAGTAAATCGTGCGCACGATTTAGCCTATATTTTTTCTTGCATGTCATGTCCGGGGCTCCGTACTAGGCAAATCAAAACCGAGAACAATAAATCCGTCACGATCATCAGCTGGAGTGCCCTTGAGAGCCACCAGGGGGCACTCCCTCACAGACTTTTGCCATTCCATCAAAGACTACATTCCCCATAATCCTCTGCCCTGTTTCATCATCACTGATTGTCTACAGCTGTTACTCGTTAGCCTCATTAGCTCATCCTTTATAAGCCCGGTCAGTTCAGTCATTCTTTGCTAAGTCAAGTATGTTTCTACTGCATTTCAAAGCCATTGTATTCGGTTTCTCTTGTGTCTTGGTTCTTTTGATTCTCTGCCTGCTCATTCGGATTTCTCTGTTTGCCTCAGCCTTGTACTCAGTGTTGCCAATTTAGCAATATTGTCACTAGATTTAGCGACTCCCTCGCCCCTTTTAAGACCTTTTTCAAAAGCCTAGTGACAAGTCTACCAACTTCTTGGACAAACCTGATCTAGATTGTTATATCGCTCACTGATACATATTTATATAAATCAGTGAAATCGCCATTATGACGTCATCTAGTGACATTTAGTGATCAGATTTAGCTATTTTCAATTGAAAGCAGTTGTCAGAACTGCCTGTACTCAGGTATTGTTTGGATTGTTTTGTTTGTGTGTGACCATTTCCGGGTTTTGGATTACAAATGTGGATTACCCTTTCAATAAATACTGCATTTGGATCCTCAGCCTTTGTGTCCTCAGAGCAGTTTCATGAAAATCATTGTTGTAGCCTATATGTTGTTTATTTGTCAATTAAAATCAATATGAATATTTGTCAGGCCAGATACAAAGCAAATTTCACTCCTGTACAAGAGATGGTGCTGATTAATACAATTTTCTCTGCACCTTTCTTAGGACTGTCAACACAAATGCTTTAGCACATCGAATTTGTTTACTTGTTAGAGCAATTAACTAATTTCCTTATACTTTAATGATTGGTCCCTTTATTTCATCTCTGTGTGAAACAAAAATGATTTGGGCTTGGGGTAAATCAGCCTTTAGTGCGCTTAAAAAAAAAACATTTATGAATTGAGGGAAGAAGGAAATACTTTCTGTGCTAATTGACACAGATGCTGTCAATAGAGCTTAAATATTCATTCACCCTGAACATTCGGTTCTTCATTAGAGGAATAGTACACACCCAAAAAATGAAAATTCTGTCATCATCTACTCACCCATAAGCCTGTAATGTAATGTACCATGTAATGTGTAACATAATCTCAAACTGGAATCTAATACTGAAAGTATTATCTAAAGTGTTATCTTGTGAGCCTAGAGGAAAGCTACAAGTGTTTATTCTTCTCCTGGGCACACGGTGAACACAGAACGGATTAACGGTGAATGAAGTGAAGTGAATTAAATGTTTTGTTATGTAACAAGATTACAGCCCGTCTGCTTTCTTGTTGTCCCATTGGTATTCTGGTACGCTTTGTCAACCAAATAACTTTGACTCTGGTAAAGGAGAGGATAAACTGCTGGATCTCGCTCTCATATACTCCTCTCTGAATAGGTGAAATCTATGGTTGTATTGTAATCAGTGCATAATAAAAGTAGTATAATGAAGGTACATTGAAATAAACACTAACTGGGAAATATCCAAATGTTTTCATTAACTGTGTAAAGGATGAATTCAGACATTAAAAGATGACGCGCAATTGATGGTGTTACATCATGGCATATTTATTCATCTAAACCAATACCATTGTAATATAAGTATATATTTTTTTCACTAGCCTACAGTATGTCTTAAAAGGTTCCAAAAGGGAGTTTCAAAGCGATGCCAAAGAAGAGCCATTTTTGGTTCCCCAAAGAACCTTTCAGTAAATAGTTCTTAAAAAGTGTGAAGAACATTTAAAAAAAAATATCTAAAGAACATTTTTCCACTATATAAGAACAATATGTTGAATGGAGATGTTCCATGGGTTTTAATGATTCTTCATGGATCCTGATGCCAATGAACATCAAGAGTGTGGGACTCAAACCCTTACTAGCAACCAGTTGATCAACACTAAAATTAAAGTATATGGAAAAAAATGCAAATAACTGAGACCTACATACTAATACTACACTAATACATCTTAGAAAATGTTATGCAGTTTGAACCACATTTTGCAGATTACGGCTTCAAGGCGTAATCCTGAATCTACTATGCAGAGGAAACTATCAGTAAGCCATTTGTAGGTTGATTCCCCTCAGAGGTGTAACACTGTGTCTCTGTGTCACTTTTAAAACATTTGCTGTGTCTGAAATTGCATACTGTCTAGGTACTACATTTAGTATGAATGTGTGTAGTTTGAATGAAATTCGGACGTACTACATCCACCATGTTGTCACTGTCATGTGATCTTTGGCATCAGTTGTGTCTCTTAAATGCCATTCACAAAACCCGTTGCCTCATGGGATAGTAAAGTGTCCATCGACTGCACATAGCCTACTATGAATTCAGACATACACTCGGATCACGTACTGTTTTTCGCCTACTATATAGCATTTAAGTAGGTATAATCGGACACAGCTATTGTTTGTTTGAGGATCCTGACCAATATTGGCTCAACCAACAGCATGAGTTTTGGGCGGGACTATCTGTTTGTCCAAACAATGGAAGAAAGGGGGAGTGTCTGTGATATTTGTTTAAAAACAGTAAATTTTGCAATTTAGCTTGGTGATGCGTTTGGCGCAGAAATTATCTACTTTGATTTATGTTTTATCCTGCTTAAATATCTTTGCTCTGTTCATTATACTTTTGCTTATAATTGTCTTTGACTTTGCTATCATTTAAATATTCATTCATGCACATAAACCTAAATCATTATATATGCAAATCTTGAAACAGTATCTTGTCCTTGGAGCTGACCTCGTAAGTGGTGGCAATATAAAGAAATAAGCATTTTAGCTTAAAAGCATGAGGTTTAGGAATGCTTTTAGTGTTAAAATTTCAAACTGTGCACATAATACTTGAAACAAATCATTCACATGGTTAAGTAGTTATAGACTGTGCAATATGATGTTAGGATGAAACAAAGTCACATGGTTGAATAGTCACACTATAGACTCTTTTCATTCAGATTAAACAGAAGAATGCACATCTTAATGTGTATTTTTGCTGCCAGCCGAACCAGGAACAGTGTGTGGTGATGTAAAGCGGCTGGAGATACAATAGAGTCGTCATCAATCCCTGAGAGGGCAGATAATCCAGTACCCCCGACCTGCTAACCATTAATAATCTGCCAGCAGGAACCTCCCCCCCAGCGGAAAACCCAACACACCCATCCCCCTCTAACTATCCCTCCATACATACCTCTTCTCTCTTTGTCCATTCTCAAAAATAAAGGTTGCACCACAAAAATAAAAACATTATATTTTCAACAATACATTTATTTTATTAGTCAGAAAAAACGTAATATTTTACATTGCACAACACAGTTCTGGCCCTCGATAGGGATTGGTTGAGGGGTGTTTCAAAGTGCTGATATTGGAAAAACATGCCTTTACCTACATTTTTATTCCATATTTTCCTTTTCACACAAATTGTGTGAGTGATTGATACACTCAAAAAAAAAAAAAAACTTTTTTCAAGAATTACATATTTCAATTAATAGTAAAATTCCATCAATTTGAATCCTTACATATTATTCATATGAATTAAGAATTTTAATTGAGTAAAAAAAAACTAGAGCTTAATCAAATTTTTTATAAATCTTAAACTTAAATTTAAACATATTTTCTTTTTTTATTTATGAATACGAATCACAAACTTAATTGTCCATTCCCTTGTTCTATTCAGATTTATATCAAATTTTTTATTATGCTCTATTTTGTTTTACTCATTTGAAATAATATTAATGTATAATATGTAAGGATTCTCAAAAATAAAGGTTGCACCACAAAAATATTATATATTATAAATATTTTAATAAAATATAATATATTTTATTTTCAACAAAACATTTTTATTAGTCAGAAAAAGTCATATGTCCGAGAAAAAAAAAAAAAAGTCATATGTTACAGGATTATTCAATTCAATTTGATTGAATTTTACTAATTGAAATGCGTAAGGCTATATAAGTTTTGAGTGTAGTTACTTTTTTTAGCAAGTAAAAGCTTTTTTATAATTGTAAAAATGTCCACCTTTCAGGTCATGGTACACGTGTCTTTTTGCTGTGAAATTTAAATTAAATGATAAAATAATTTTATTTGCCTCCACAATAAAACTACTGAGATTTGATCATAAATTTTAGCGGCATCTTGCGAACCGCAACCAACGGCAGCTCACTCCTCCCTTTCGTGTGATTTGAGAAGCTACTGGCCGACACAAGTCAAAGATGTCGTCGTTTGAGACAGCAGAGACGTTAGCCTGTCAAGCAATGAGGTTTCCTCTACTAACAAAGAACGGTCTCTGCTTCTAATAAACCAGACGACTATTCTACTACTTCTTCTTCATAAGTATTTGATGCAAGCTGCCTCTAAAAACACAAACGATTTAGAAGAACAACAACATAGTGATGAAATGCGCTCTGTAGAGTGTTTGTCCGTTTAGGGCTGCTGTAGAAATATGCCGGCCCAAAATGATGACTTGACATGGAGGAGGGACCCGCGGTGTATGTAGATATAAATGGCTCATTTTAAGATAATAAAAACATAATGGTTCATTATGTAAGGTCTTTATAGACCTTATCCGCCAGAGAAACAAGAGCGCCACCATCTTTATATGATGTCTTTGAACTTCTGTTTTTGCGGTAGCTCTGTTTATTTCTATGGCATTGCTGTAAAAAGAATAATTAGCTGGTGAAGTGGATTTACATGTTGTTGAGTCAATGAACATTATCATGAGCATTGAAATGTTTAAATCAGATGTCTTAACAAATGTCAGCAGACCGGGAAGATTTTAAAATGAGCAGTTCATTCATAAATACGTAAGATTGCTGTGGAAATACAAACCAGAAGACAAAAGACAACGAGCGCAGCGCTGAAAAGGGGCGGGGCTACATAAGATCTATATGTGGCGACCAGGGCGGGCGAGAGCCGTGAGAGAACGGCGCGAGGCCGGTGGCGCGAGAGATAATGACCTGGGAGGCGCGCCGGCCTCGAGTCTCTCACGGAGGAGCTCCGGGAGCATAAAAGGAGGAGCGACGACAGTGAAGGACGAGAGAGGACCAGGCCTGGACTTTATTTTATGTTTTATTATGTTTGTGTGGCCGGCAGACGTCCGCGAGGGTCTGCCGGCATTACTTTCGTTTTGTTTATTTTGAATTAAAGTTTTGTTGAATGTTCGCCGGTTCCCGCCTCCTTCTTCCCATATTTACAAACCGTGTTACACTATATACCACTGAAAACATAGTTATGTATATTATATTGCATTTCTATCAATAGATCCTCCCAAATTTTACACATTGCACCTTAAATGAGCCATACCATTTCGTACCGAGCCGTCCCATGCAGTGGAAAAGCCAACGCTATCTCACGACCAATTCGTACGTATTTTACGAGGTGGCTAATTCGTATGAGTTCGTACGACCTCACTCGTACGAATTCGTACGATTTGTCTAAACCCCAGTGACGGCAGGTTTAGGGGTGGGGTTTGGGGTAGGTCATTCGTATGAATTCATACGAATTTGTCAACTCGTAAAATACATACGATTTAGCAAAAAACATATGAATTTGTACGAGTGAGGTTGTATGAATTTGTACGAATTAGCCACCTCGTAAAATATGTACGAATTGTCGTGAGATCGGGTAGCAACGCTATCTCACGACCAATTCGCACGTATTTTACGAGGTGGCTAATTCGTATGAGTTCGTATGACCTCACTCGTACGAATTCGTACGATTTGTCTAAACCCCAGTGACGGTAGGTTTAGGGGTGGGGTTTGGGGTAGGTCATTCGTATGAATTCATACGAATTTGTCAACTTGTAAAATACATACGATTTAGCAAAAAACATATGAATTTGTACGAGTGAGGTTGTATGAATTTGTACGAATTAGCCACCTCGTAAAATACGTACGAATTGGCGTGAGATCGGGTTAGAAAAGAGCCAAAAAGTGAACCGTACCGAACCGTACCATGCAGTGGGAAAGCGCCATAAGCATTTAAATATCATCTTACTAAGACATTGTATTGGGCGATATATTAAGTGACAACTGATATTTATATGCATTTTATAAAAGTATTCTGCTGTTATAAAGATCTCACTGATTTACATTTAAAACTCAGAATTTCATCATCAAATAACAATATCTGCAACAAATTGCATTTTGGCTCAGTTTGGATTTTTTCTCATCTAAGTATAACATGTTATGTGGTGCATAAAACCCTGATGTATCAAATATGATACAAAAACACATAAGTTGCAGTGAGTTCCATCAACCGGGCTGAAGCTCTATTGAAATGATTTGCTTCTGGTCACATGGTAAGGCTAAATATCTCCTCTTGTTTCTTGTAGTGTATTCACAATGCTGTACAGTATCTTCATCTACTGCCAAATGTGAGGGGAAGATGGCAGATGGCAAGACTTTATTATTATGCGGAGGAAAGAAACAATCACATGGAGCGACAGAGCCAGATACAGTAACAAAAGAGCCTGGATGTATAACAGCGATGTATTGTGGATCTGAGAAGTTCAAGTGAGGTGTGCACACATACTCACATGACTATGATGAAGGGCAGTGATTATGAGGCAGCACTCTAATGTAATCTCTGCTGCAGTGTGGGGGTTGTGTTGCACCCAGAGGACACATACATTTCTGACCTACTCTTTCCTGCTGTACAGTTACACAGCAATTAATGTGTTGAGGGCTCTTACAGTGATGGAGGCCATGCTAAAAAGAACACACTGACATATGCCATGGGTTTGTAATTTATATTTTAATCATGGGGTGGAATACATCCAACACTGCTTAAACTGACCCAGTCACTGATAATTCCAAACAAAACCATGACTTGCTGTCCTTTGGAGCATGCTATTTAAAGGGATAGCTTTCCCCTAAAATGCAAATTAAGTAATCATTTGCATAAGGCAGCAATGTCATTGCACCATTTGAGGTACATAAAGGTAGTAAAGACATTGTTAAAGTGGTCAATGTGACTGCAGTGGTTCAACCTTAATGTTATGAAGCGACGAGAATACTTTTTGTGCGCAAAACAAAACAAAACAAAACTAATGACTTTATTTAACTTAATTGTTGTCATACGCAGTTGACATAGTTAATGCAGTGCAGGCTTCCGTGTTCTACGTCAGAACACCGGCTCATTATTGGCCGGCTCCACACACATGCATCACGTGAACAGCGTCGACCAATACTGAACTGGCATTCGGATGTAATCATGGAAGCACTGTGTTCACTACGGCAACTGCGTATGACAACAATTCAAATTGCTGTTGTTGTTGTTTGACTTGTCACATAATACCTTATACCTACCAAGATTCTGGGCCCTATTTTAACGATCTAAGCGCATGGTCCACTTTGGCTAGTTTAACGACGGGAAAAATGGATGGTGCGCCCGGCGCATGGTCTAAAAGGTTTGTACCTATTCTCTTAAAGAGTAATGGGTGTGTTTTAGGCGTAACGTGCAATAAACCAATCAGAGTCTCATCTCCCATTCTCTTTAAAAGCCAGTTGCGCTCATGCCATGGCAGATTCGCTATTTACATGGCAGAATTTGCAAGCGGAAAAACTGAATGCTTTTCTAGCGAGGAAACGGATCTGCTCGTGCGTGAGGTTAAAGCGGACCATCTATGGGACAAGCCAGATTCCACCAAAGCATTTTTATCTTTATGTACACAATAATAATCTTTTACATTGTAATCATTTTATTTTTAATATTTGGCATGTTTGTGTGCTGCTGCGCATCCCTGTCTGTGTAATATGCGTTGTGTACGCGCATATTACTAACGCGCTCTTTAAATAACAAAAAAAAAATAATAATATTGCGCCATTGACTTTAGACCAGGTTTCAGTTAGTCAGTGGCGCAGTCTATTTCAGTTGCCTCGAAATAGCAATGCGCCAACAATGCATTTGCTATTTAAACAACGTGGCGCAGGACGTGAAAATGATAACTGCGTCAGGCTGAAACTAGCAAAAAAACACTTGCATTGCGCCAGGTGTATGATTGGGCGCATAACCTTGTGACAACTAACCCCGGTCTCATCTGAAACCACTTGATATAATGATAACCACAATGATATATATATTTGATGTAAATTTTCCATTTCCTTAAAAAAACAAACAAAAACAAAACAAAAACAACCAAAAAACATTCACAAAGCTTTAAATGAATTGCTTACATTGCCATTGCCAGTAATGACTAGAGTAAAGCACAACTGATTACAGCTTGTGCATATTTATTTTACTGACATTTAAAGTCTGTATCGTTTGTGGCAAAATTGATCAGAAAAAGAAAGAAAGGTAACACTACTTTAGACATTCCACTAACTAGAAGTAACTTTGCAACTACATGTCAACTAACTCTCAGTAGAGTATTAATGATGCTTAATATCTACTAACACTTTATTTTGATGGTCTAACAGACATTCTACTAGTAACCTTGCAACATCAACTAATTCTAACCCAAACCCTAACACCTAACCCTAACCTAGCAGTCTACTAGTATACTAATGCTAATTAGTACTAATTAGTTGACATGTAGTTGCAAAGTTACTTATAATTAGTAGAATGTCTGAAGTTGACCAATGGAATAAAGAGTAACCGAAAGCTTATTGGTGCTGATTTCCATAATCTAAAATAGGATTCTCTCCAGGTTTGTGTGTGTCTGAGTGACTGTGGCGATCAGCCGACAGTGGTTTGGGGTCCGTTGCATAATGGGAGGCATTTCACAGTGAAGGCATTTCACAGTCTTCAGTCAGCATATGAAGGTCACTGTCAGATGAAGAGGTGAAATGTTTCAGCTGGTTCTCTATTGATGTTTAAATCTAATATACACATGGTGGTTTGAGGTTTAATGCTGGTAAGGGATGCACTACGGCTTCTGAATGTAAATAAGGTGCATGAACACAAACAGAATGCAAAACAGAGGCACAACACATGTGAGATGATGATACAGGCAGGTGAGGTGATGGATGAGATCCAAGTATATTGCATATAAAATGTACCAGACCCAAGTGACTTTTTTCTTCCATGGAACACAAAAGACTGTATTTTGAAAAATTTCTCTTTTTTTTTTTTGTCCACATAATAAAAGTCACTGAAGTCAATGATCGACTTCCATTGCATGGGCAAAACCAGTTGAATCAATTCTTCTTTGTGTTCCACAGAAAAAAAAGGTTTATTTTTAATTTGAGAAATGGAACTTTCATACTTGTGCATTTCTACAAAACCTAATGTTAACAATCAAGCATGAATGTTTAAATATTTCAAAATGACTGTATATATATATATATATTTAATAAACATAAAAGTAGTAGTTGAAAGTCAAGTTTGAGCAAATTCATGCCTTAGCGCCCCCTGTTGGAGAACAAACAACAGTAATGCATTTACATTGAAAGAGGCATAAAACACAGAACCCATCAGAAATCATTAAAACTCACAGAAATATAGTCTATTTATCAATGATTTTATATTTTATACTGTAAAAAACACATTCTGGACTATAAATTAATTTATTCCCTATTATGTGAAACCCCAAAAGACTAAACAATGCTGTGAGATGTAATCTAACTCGAGTCCTTATTATAATGAGCTAATGTAATAAACATAATGTGAAAGAATTAGAAATCATATAAATAACACACTAAATTAACTGAAAACAACAAAAACGAAGGTGGTAACGTGAAGGTTGGGTGGCATTTACATTACATTTTACACACACAAAAAAAAAAGTTGCAAAAGAAACAAAAATTCAACGTTAAAAATGAACTGGTCATAAACTTTAGTGAAATATTATCATTATCATAGGTGTATTAAACTTTAATGTTAATATAAATAATATTATTTACATAAATTCACTTCAATTGGTACAACAGCTAATTTCTCCCAAATATTATTGCAAAATCATTTAAATGTCAACTGCTGCTCTGATATTGGGATTGATAATCTGATTAGTGTAGACATCCATTTTATAGATGAGCTCAAAATTCTCAGCTTCTCAAAAGAATATAGTGACACTATGTGGTCTGTCCATCAGCACTAGAACATAATGGATAAAGCTCTTTTGGTCCAGCTTAATATGAGTACACATTCTTAATGAACAAATAATAAGTCCCTTTCCTTAATTTTTATATCTGTTTATGAAAAGATGTCTGAAAGTTGCTGAAGGATTTACGTTTGTTGTGGTGAAATGGACACATTTCATCCTCCTAATAACCCTTGGACACTCTATTCACATTATATCCATAATCCAGACAATGTGGCGAGATTCAAAAGCTGGAATGCAAGCTTGCCAGAGGAAAATTAGAATTTTTTTCCCTCTTGTTCCAGCCGCAAGCTGTCCTGTTCCATTTCCAATCCAGGCCCGATTTACAGTACGCGCAGAGATAATCCAGAAATAACACAATCGAGCAAAATATCAAAACAGTTACACCCAGTTTTCAGACTTCTTTGTTCCGTTCTTTACAGATTCATATCTGCATAAAAAAAGATAAAAAGAACATCCATTTCCTCAAAGTCCATGTGTGAGTGAGTGAGTTTGTGTGTGTAAGCAAAGGATTTAAATGAGATCACTGACATATTTGTGACATACTGTAATCAGACAAATCCTCATATAAGCTCTGGTATGACTGGGTGCGGTTCATCTCAAAACACATTTTACACAGTGTCCTAACCAGACGCGACGGCGTGACATGCGATAAATTGTAGGCTATCTTTTTCATGTTAAATCATACATCGAGAATTTTTATCCTAACCAGCCGCGACACTTTCTATCTCTGCGACGTCGTGGCTGGAACAGCAACAACATAGTAAATATGACAATGATAATCTCAGGTAATGATTATGTGCTTTATTAAATGTTAAAAGAATTTGATGCAAGTTTGAATATAATTTTGCGTGACCTTTATAGCCATACTGAAAACGTTGAAATTCACCTCATTAAAATTCAAACTGTGAACAGACAAGTGCATTCTTTGACAAATGTTGCATCAGTACATCAGTATATATTTTAATAATGTTCAAATGGTGTTAATAAATTTGGTTCCGCCCACACGCTCTTCTGATTGGCTGTGAATTTTGATTGATTTTGTCACGGCTTGCAGTCGTGTCGCGTCTGGTACGGACAGACACATTTCGTGTCGCTGGAATCTTATCGCATCACGTCTGGTTAACGCTAGTCTTTTTCCTCTCTACTGTCTGCCACTACATCCACTTTAGTCGGTCATTCACAGATGTTCATGCATCTAAAGAGGGAAATTAATTATTATGTAGGCCTATGTATTTTAAAATACACGAAGCTAGACGTCAGGCCCAAATGTAATGAGGATCATACCAACAGTAGTGGAACATAAAATGGAAAAGCTTTATTCTTTCATAACACCTTCAACTAAAGAACACCTTCAACTAAAGAACATTCAGCAATACCACATTTATGGCAATTATACAAATTTATGACCATCATCATAGAACATTACAATGGAGTATATTACAAAATCTGCGCCAAGCTCACAGAAAAGTCAATCCCAAGGCACTGGCCAACTAACGAACATTTGGAAGAATAATACTGGTTGATGTGCTTCACTGCTCTGTACATTTGTGCACTCATGATGTATGTAACCTCATAACCCAGAGGTTACGCATTTAACTTTGGTCAAAGAAAATCAAAAATGTGCTGGCCACGTGAAGGCCATGTCAGAATATTAAGACATCCCTTATTTTTCCCTCTTTGGGAGAAAACAAAACAATTCTACAAATGAATTACAATCGGTCTCTCACTAAAGTAGCATTTGATGCATATAAAAGGCACTAAACTAAGATATATCAAAGTAGCAATTTAAGGAAAACAAAGTCTATAAAATGAATTCGCTTTCAAACAAAAACAAGGAACAACCAATAAACCACAAAAGCGTATGTGCTTAAACAGAAACATTTAAACCTAAAATGGCAAAGTGATTCTTTGCATAGTCTGTTGCATTTTATTATTACTAATAATATTTTTAGGCTACACAGAGAGCTATTGTTTCACTCATTTGTCAGTCTCAATTTGATTAAACAAACATCACAAACCATTACACAAATTGCTTGATTGGTTGATTGCTACTGTCTGTAAATTATCAAAGCAAACTACATAACAAAAAAAGTCTATAAACAATCATAATAAGACAATACACAAAATACAAACTTAAATAGTACCTCTATCACGTGTGTGGTACAAATTCAATGTACTTAAGAGCTAAATGGAAGTACTAAATATATACCGTACATGTAAAGATAAAGCAATGCACTGCGAGATTACTCTGTAAGTGGTACTTCCCAGTAAAACATTTGTACCTTTGAGAGATCGATAGTCTTCGATTACTTTGGAAAAGTTGTCAGTGCAAGACAAAAGGCACTTGGTGGTCTCAATCCTTCGGAGTACATCTGGCAACATTCACAGCTTTAGATATAGTCAGAATTGAAAGACGTGCTTTGGAAATATCCGTAGAATACGAGAATACAACGAGCACGTTGGGATAACGTAACAACGGTGAGAGAAGATAGAAGTAAACAAGCCGCTTTAGACCATGTAGGAAGTCTAGAGCTCAAGAAAAGCAGCACAGACTTTGGTCGCGTGCAGGAGAAAAGCCTTAGATTAAGCCATGGTCAGCTCTGACAAGAATTCCAAGTGCGGTCAGTGAAGACTTGTGGTCTGTGGTGTTCAGGAAGGTGGTTGAAACAGAGCTGGTGCACTTCTGTCAGTGGCTAAAGAGAGGCACTATTGAGAGAGCTACTACTGACAGGCCGACTCCAACCTCTAAAACCAACAGCTAAAGGGATAGCTCATCAAAAATTAAAATTCTCCATGACTTCTTTCTTCTGTAGCAACACAAAAGAAGATATTTTGTCCATACAATGAAGGTCTAAAGTTGTATTGGAGCCCATAGAGTGAAACAGTTGGGTTCCAGTAGTAAATTTTGAAGTAAAGTAATCAATTTTTTTTGATAAATTGTTAAAGATAGACCTATTGTGAGCTCCAAGGTTGTTAATCGATGCTTTTGTTGAAGCATCTGTTTGCATTATTAGACAATTTTCATGGAACTACATTACCCATGATACGGCGAAGAAAAGTCCACCAAGTCACTACAAGGAAACCATGCCAAAAGATCACCTCTCCCAAAAATAATTAAATGTTTGTATATATGTGCATATTTTGCAATAAACTTAAAATATATGGTTTTTATAAATATAATCAACAACATTAAATTAATAGTTTTATATTTCACCATTGTTTTTAATTAGATTGTCATTCGCAATGCTTCATATTGTACTTTTAGTCTTGTACCTTTGTCTTTTTGGCCAATTTTCAAATACTGTTTGGTTTCAAATCAAAGTTTGTAATGTTGTGATTCACCTTGTAGCTGGTTGGTTTAGCTACCCAGACAGCAACATAATGTGGCCCAGATCCAGCCCACATCTGGTACATGTGGATTACACATGGACCGGATATGGGCCGGATCTGGGCCGACACTATGTTGCTGTCAGGGTAATGGCTTATAACTCTTTAGTGAAGACATTTTTAAAATCCCTATGGCAAAAATGAATGAAAAAAATACTGTTGAAAAAGTGAGGGGCACTAATGTACTCTATTGACTATCATTGTATGGCCAAAAACAGCTGAAACATTCTTTAAAATATCTTCTTTTGTGTTCCATAGAAGAATGAAAGTCATACTGGAAATGATGGCATAATTTCCCTTTTTCTGTGAACTATCCCTTTAAGAGTAAACAAATTATAGGTTCAGAAATAATATATATATATGAGATATGAGATAAGATCCCCCTTATGGATAATTTGTGCAGAACACTTTGGCTTGATATCCATTTAAGTGCTTTAAGTAAGATCCAAGCGCATCTAGTCAGGCGAATCTGTCCATAGACAAAGTATTTAGCATTTCTTAAAGTGCAAAGAATTAGTATGGCGAAGCCTAAGACAAGCATATAAATAAAAGTCTGCCTGCACTATATACAAGCACAGTGCAGGAGCTCCAATGTTCCTTCACAACATTTCCTTCATTGTAACATGAGTACCATATTGCATAATGTACCATACTGCATATAATATTCAACAGTTCTTTGACCCTTAACCTCTGTTCCATGGACATTGTTTATTTGGCACAGTTTCAGAAGGTCCGGGTTTTGGTCCAGTACTTTATGTCAGGTTGGGAATGGGAAATTGTGCAGTTCAGGCTGTGTGTTGATGCATTGGCATGGGCTCACCAGCGCCCGCTTACACTGGCAATGTCTGTGTGGAACTGTCGTGGCAGTCGACCGCTGGCGCCCCCTTCCAGGAACGAGGAGCGGATGTTGGGCGGCTCAAAGAGCTTCCTTCGGTTCTTGTTCAGCTCTGTCAAAACAAGAAGACGGCTTAAATATTCATTGTTTACACTGCATACATGCAAGTTAAAGTCGCAATGAAACAGAAGTAGAGACAGATCTTTCCTTCTGTATTGATGTACATCAACGTTTAAGGGATTATCGAAAAAAAAGAAAAAAGAAACCAATGTAGGGTATAGACTTGGTTCTATGCATTGGTTATTGACTGGATATTGAGATTTGGAAGTTGCATTCAAAAGTGGAGGAAGATGAAAGCAAGCTTAAAGGGGCGGGGCTTAAAGGGATAGTTCACCCTCAAGTTGTTCCAAACCTGTATAAATTTCTTTGTTCTGCTATACACAGATATTCTGAAGAATGTTTGTAATCAAGCAGATCTCGCCCCCCATTGACAACTATAGTAGGAAAAAAAATACTATGGTAGTCAAAGGGGGGCGAGATCTGCTTGGTTACAAACATTCTTCCAAGTATCTTCCTTTGTGTTCAGCAGAACAAAAAAAATTATACAGGTTTGGAACAACTGGAGGGTGAATAAATGATGACAGAATTTTCATTTTTGGGTGAACTATCCCTTTAAGCAGACTAAATGATTAGAGAGTTCCTGCATACGTCCCCAGAGAGAAGTCTGTCATTTTTACTGGAAGATCCAGCTATGACATTTTGTTTACTCATTACAAGGTCAAAACATAAAAAAAATGAAATATATGCATGGAGGAATCATTCACAATAACATATATTACAGGCACTTAGAAAATAGACAGCATCATTTTCTATTTAATGCTGACTTCAACATCACCACAGAAACTCTTAGGGCACAGCCGAAAAACTGAACTTGCAGATAAGACTGTCTAAGATAAGGATGTCATTTTTATATTCATGTTTGGTTCATAGGGTTTTGAAAAAATTAACAAAAGTTTAAATGACTGTAAAAATGTCATGTGGTGCAACCATTAAATAAGTAAGCAATAAGGTACGAGAGGCTGTGCTATATCGTGAATATGTCACGGCTGAAGGGCGTTGTTAGGCATGATGCTAAGCGGAAATTTTGAATCCTTTAATAAAACGGTTACCACATAATATAAATACTAAAGCCAAAAATATGTATCATGCAACTTTCATGAAGTAAACTTTCAGTAAAAGCCTTTCTTCCACCGGAAAAAATAGTCCCTGACCATGAACAGCAACAGAAGTTACATTATTACACCATTAGATGGTAGCAAAGACTGTCTTTATGAGTGTGTCAGTCAGTAGCAAAGACATTTACATTGAAAAGACTGAACTGTTGTGAATACGATACAAGACGCAACTGACAAATGCTTTGAATAGCGCTGTCAGTCATGGGAAAACCCCTTAACTGTTAAAAGGACAAGATAATACATCGGACATTTAAACAGATTTTTTTATTATGAACATAGGACTGACCTGAAGGAAAATGCTAAATCTGAATGCAGGTAATAAACTCGCTCACTCTATCTCTTTCTCACAATACTCTTCTACATAATACAGTAAGCTTCAATGAACAATATCAGTTGAGAACAAACAGTATCCGTTGCTAAGAGTGGTTGCTAAGGGCGTTGTGTAGTGATACACAGAACCGTTGGGTGAAGCGGTCATAAAACACAGCTATTGAACAATCAGAATCAAGGACAGGAACTAACCGTTTTATAAAAATTATAATTTTTGTAGGCCAAAACTCCAGAAACGAGTTAGCATTGTAGCACTTCCGGTTCTTTTGTCCTGAAGTCAATGTGTTTTTAGAATGGTTTTATATAATTTATCAGTCATAGCCTCTCGGAAGGTTTTACTTGTCTTGAAAAAGGCGGTTGCTAACAAGTGGCTAAATGGGACTGCAGAGGTTGTCAGGGACATGAAAAATCATCACACTGAACAGGAAAACTATATATTTTTGCACTTTGTTTGTCACATTCTGATGCATTGTGTCTTAATAAATTGGTCAAAATAAGGTACACTACCTTAAAATGCTGCCTATGTTGACAGCTCACTAGGTTTTGGGCAGCTCCGAGTGTTCACGCTATGTTTTTTTTTCGGGATGACAGATCTTATTTACATAGATGGGCTTGACAATGCCAATGTTCCCTTTTTTTGCTGTAGAGGACACAAGCAAAGGAGGACATTTCTCTCACTAGGACCAAACTTGCATCAGCCCAATAGGATTGTCTTCTGGCATCTGAGGTCAGTCAGAGAAATAAACACAGGCCTGCAGTCATTTCCTGTCCTCCTCGTACCTCTACTCTTTGGAATCCCATCTGTACCATAATTTCACTTTTAACAATGAAAGGGCTACCTCAACCTCAGGCATTGTGTTTTATTCTCAAACCACGGGGCTGATAAAACAGGAACAATGTTTTTATTTTAATAAATATTCTTGCCAGACTGCAGGAAGTCATTATGGTTATCTAGCAGTGGGTGGTCGAAATATATAACAGATGTTCGAGATGTCTAATGGCCAAGCTTGTCACTTCCACTTGCTGTCATTGCTAGGATGTGGACAGTCAGTCAACCCTGGCCGGTTATGTAAGTGGAAAGCCAAATCCAATTTCATCTCTGACACCTCAATAAATCATAACCGTAATCCCAAAACCCTGCAGCTGTCCAAATTACTCAAAGCTATTAAAAAGGAAAATCTTGCTTGGCATGTTGCGTCCATCAGATATTACGGTTAATGTTCTCTTAGTTGGTACCAAGTTAATGCTAAACTTTCGGTAACACTTTATTTTAAGGTGACGCAGTTACAGAAGTTACATGTACTTACTATAGTTATAACAGTAAAGTATGCATATCTACAAGCAACTAACCCTAAACCAAATCTTTACCCTGTAGTAATTACATGTAGTTAATGACTATTAACAAAGTCCCTTTAAGGTAAGTCATTTCACTTGGCGGCCATCTTTGAAACGCATCTCAGGGCAGCTATATCCATGTTTATATATATCTAAAGTCTTTGCTATTACTCAGTACGTTTGTGTAATTACACTAACAAAAATAAAGTATTTTTTTAATTTTTAAAATAATTTTGCACCTCAGGGCTCTCTGACTAAGGTGGCTGCTTTTCAACAATCAAATGAGCTTTTGTGTGGTTTTTCTGTGATAAGAGCTTTCCTGTAGCTCAGTGGTTAGAGCGTGGCATTAGCAATGCCAAGGTCATGGGTTCGATCCCAGGGATTGCACATACTCAGATACAAATGTATAGTGTAATGCAATGTAAGTCGCTTTGGATAAAAGCGTCAGCCAATTGCATAAATGTAAGTGCTTGTAGTAATGTTGCTGTGCACATGAACCTTCAATTGAACTTCTTGGTATTAAAGTGTAAATTTGCCAATTTTAAACCCGCTTTGTACTGTTACAATGTCGGTAGTATACATAAATGAACAATGATTACTCTTTTTCTGTGTTACCTGGACTGAGAAATTCAGGTTTCTTTGTCAGCAAAAGTCTTTGACAGCTTTTGACAACTCCAGGACTTTTGTGAAAACTACAGATTATACTTCTGTATTTTTGTATCCACGACCATGGACTGTTGGATCGACAGAGGGTTAACAAAACAGTTATTGTAAGGGTAAGTTTATCACTGAAAATTGTATTGCACTATGTCTACTCTATAAACAGCATTATAGAGCATATGGTAAAAATGGACAACAGCTTTCTTACCCGTACATGACAGCGTTTTGTGTGGGGTTCCTCAGGGTTCTATCCTGGGACAAATTTTATTTTTCCTTTATATGCTCCCCCTAGGTTCTATTTTTGAGAAATTTGAGATTCACTATCATCTGAATATGGATGATTCTCAAATTTATTTATTTATACTGAAACATGGGCATAAATGTGCCATTCAGTCCCTGCGTGAATGTTTGACAGAGGTTAAGTGCTGGTTGGGGAATAACTTTCTCCAATTGAATGAGAATAAGACAGAGATGATTTCATTTGATAATAAGGGGTGTGTAGAGGATGTTTATGACTGCCTGGGGTTGTTTCCTGGGAAAAAGCTGTTTAGCGTGAGAAACCTTGGTGTCATTTTTGACTCTGAGCTTAAATTTGATCGGCAAATCAATTCTGTTGTTAAGAATAGATTATCTTAGATTATTATCTAAATTGAAGTCTATCCTCTCTTTTGAAGATATGGAAAAGGTTGTTCATGCCTTTGTGTCATCCCGCTTGGATTACAGTAATGTATTGTATCTGGGTGTGAGTCAGGCCTTTCTCTCGTTTGCAGCTTGTTCAGATTTAGGCTGCCAGACTTTTAATGGGTATTAAGAAGAGAGAGCATATTACTCCTGTGTTACACAAACTGCATTGGTTACCCATATGATACAGAATTCATTACAAAGTGTTGTTGTATGTTTTTAAGGCTCTGCATGTAGTGTTGAAAGTGCTTTATAAATAAAGTAGGGTTGAGAGTTTGCTTTGAAAAACTGGAAACTGAAAGTAACTCACTCCCGCTAAACATTTAACTCTTCTAAATTCTTGCACAAGTTGACACCATTATGACTAAAAGTTTGCCAAGAAGTGTTTCCTACTAAAGCAAGTGCTATTTGACTCTGATAAGCATATTCAGAGCAGACTGGTGGGAGTGGCCTTGGTCAGGAATGCCCAGTGCATTATGGGTGTTACAGTTTTCTTACTTATTTGGCAAAAGGGAAGTTTCTCTATAGTCAGGTAGCACAGATTAAATTTTTTTTTTCACCTTTCTACTGTATACACATTTATTTTTTGCTGTGGAATCAATATAGAGAATCCTGAAAGGTTACTAGTAATAGTATTGTGACAACCTTAGTTGTTTGTTTGAAAGGGAACTGACCTGAGATGGCCAACAGCATTTTCCTGCGGGCTCCGAATGTAGTGATGCCGAGCTCTTTCAGGTCTTGATCGGTCAGCGTGAGGAATGTCTGAAGGTCAATCTGATGAAAAAAGACAGAAATTTTATTTTTGGTTTGGACTTTCAGAAAAAAATGAGTGTGGTCAGAAAGACATATTCCAGAATCAAACCTGCATCTGAGAGTGCATGTGCACTGAGAACTGTATTCTTTCTCTAACATTATAATCATATGTTTACAAGATAAAAGCCAGAACCATACTTTGGACTCCACAGTGTTATCCCTGGCATCTTGAAATACAGGGAATCGCAGAACTATCTTCTGGCTTTTCTAAGGCTTTCAGTTCTGTGCTGGAAGTTGCATCATTGTAACCTTAGGCCAGTTTTAGACAGTATATGCAAATGACATAGAGCTGTCGCACTGACAATGTTTCTGCTGTGTAACAAAGCTGTGACTCTACACAAATCAAAGTAATTTCTGGGTTACTACATTGAGTATTTCTTTTTATAAAAGTCATAAATTATAAAATTGGAGTTGGTCATTCATAAATATTACAAACCTGTCCCGAAATCTAATATGAGATGGAACATTTACATCCAAATTGTTCAGATTCATTACGTGTGGAACTTGCATTAAACCTGACAGCTGTAATGTATTGTATCTGGGTGTAAGTCAGGCCTTTCTCCAGTATTTCATATTGCTTCATAAAAGACTATTTTGCCAAAGACTGTGTTGATAAATAGGTTTAAAGTGCCTTCTAAAGCTAAAAAAGGCTAAGCACTGAAAGACACAACCTCCCGGTGACATAAATTATCTAAAACTCATTTACGTGCTCTCATATCAAACAGCAACATTAATAGAGAAGATATCGGCAGCACCCCGTCTGTACCTCCTGCTGTTGGAAGACGTCTGTATACTTCCCGAGGCCAAGTTTACTGAAGAGCTCAGGCAGATCAGATCCTTTGAAAGATGTGTTGAGATTACAGCCGTTAGTTCCCGTCACTGACGAGATGCAGTCCATGTAGTTGCTGCTGCTTAGGTAGTGCTCTATCCCAAAATACATCAAAAATAGTTACCAGTGTTTACCAGGTTACCAAACTGTACACCTAAAGGGTTAGTTCACTCAAAATGAAATTTCTGTCATTAATTACTCACCCTCATGTCATTCCAAACCCATAAGACCTTCGTTCATCTTTGGAACACAAATTAAGGTATTTTGATGAAATCTGAGAGGTTTATTTTATCCTCCATAGAAAGCAACGTAATTACCACATTCAAGGTCCAGAAAAGTAGTGAAGACATCGTTAAAATAGTCAACATGACTACAGTGGTTCAACCTTAATGTTATGAAGTGACGAGAGTACTTTTTGTCTACAAAACAAAACGAAAATAATGACTTTATTCAACAATTTCGTCTCTTCCCTGTCATTCTCCTACGCTGTTTACGTTGTATAGACAGTGCAGGCTTCCAGGTTCTAAGTCAGAACTCCGGCTCAGTATTGGCCGACGTTGTACACGTGAGCAGCACGACGCATGCGTGTGATTCTGATGCCGGAGCAGGCCAATACTGAGTCGGCTTTCCGATATAAAACCCGGAAGCCTTCACTGTCTATACAACGTAAACAGAGTAGGATCATGGACCAACTTTTCTGGACTTTGAATGTGGTAATTATGTTGCTTTCTATGGGGGATAAAAAAAACCCCTCTTGGATTTCATCAAAGATATCTTAATTTGTGTTCCGAAGATGAACAAAGGTCTTATGGGTTTGGAACAACATGAGGGTGAATATTAATGACAGAAATTTCATTTTTGGGTGAACTAACCCTTTAAACTAATGAGCTGCCAACCAAAACAGTATTTTAAGGCTTGTTTTGGCCAAACTGCATTCACATCCTTGTGAAAAAGAAGTGTGCTTAATTTTATTTAATGTGCACTTGTAGTGTGCTTCAAATCTTAAAAAAGTATTTTTTTAAACTCTACTTGCAGATAATATATTACTTACTGTAAATACACTTTTATCTCTTTTAATAAGTGCATTTTGTAATAATATCAAATAGATTTATTTTCAAGAATATTTTAAATCATTGTTTAATAATCTTTTGTTGTGATTTAAAGTACATTTATTTTGATGTGCTGACCAACTAATGTAAAATATGTAAGTAAATACATTTTAAATGTACTTAATTGCAATTTGTGAAATTACAAATATATTTATATACAAAACATAGAAGTTTTGTAGAAATTACATTAAATTACATATTAGTTTACCATAAATGCTTGTCTGTACATTCAGCAGTACAATTTAACCATATTTAAAAGACAATAGAATATATGATATATAAATATGTACAGTCCTACTTAAAGGCACAATATGTGAGATTTTTAGATTAAAATATCCAAAAAACACTCGAACAGCGTTATATATTTTGTTAACTTGTGCACTTACATTATTCCAAATGTTTCCAACAATGTTTAAATCCAGAGAAATCAGCAATTTTAACCAGGGGGACACGGACGTGTCATTTCGTCGCCTGTCAATGACGTCATTTCTGCGTTACCCTCGATTTCCAGTTTTACTTTCGTAGAAACCATGGAAACACCATGTTTTTTATTAAACAGGCGAGCAACTGTTTGGATACATTTATGAACAGAAAACTGAATCGCTTGATTTCTTGATTTACCACGAGTACCATATTTTTACCACGCCTCAGAGACAACACAGCTTTTTCAAGTGGCTAACATAGCATAATCAGAGAGAGCTTTTTCCATCATACAATATATTTTAAAATTAACTGCATGTCATTTAGCCATCCAGTTTTTATTAATATGACATTCTAATATTGATCTAGATTAGAAGTGCAACAAGTCTCTGATAGCAGCCACCGAGCGAACTCACAGAGTAATGTTATAACATAAATTTCAACACTCAAATGTATTTAGTATGATTGTTTTAACCATGTAAAACGGCGCTGCATTACCCCACATACGCAACCCCACAATAACGTTAGCTTATCCATGAACATGATTTCTGCCCGAGTCCATCAGATTGCTTTCCATCGGCTATGGAGGTGAAGACGACATCTCCCATGATTCCACGCTGATTTACTGTGTTGTCAAGCTACGCTTTGTTTTGAATAAGCAACCTCTAGCGGTAAAAATTACATATTGTGCCTTTAAGTTTGTCAAAAAAGCAATATTAAGTTGAATTTAAACTACAATACATTTAATTACAATTTCATTTTATTTTCAATTAATTGCAAGTAAGATGCAATTAAGTGTCTTAAAACACTGCATTCAAGTATATTCTTTTCATAATAAGTGCTCTTTTTAAAAGTATGCTTGAGTGTACTTGATGCCTATGTATCATCTCAATTCTGTCACTCATGGAGTTAAATAATGTTTTAAACGACCTTTAATATCACTAACATACTGATATTTAGTTTTTTTGTAATTGCAATGGTCAGTCATAAGTATTTAAAACATATGCATTTTATGTTGTCACATTATTACAGTCATGTTGACTGAAGAACACACCTGTTTTGTTCTGCTTCCTTTTGGGGCTGATGGGAGAGGGGAAGTCGCTGTGTGCCGGGAGCCCGCTCCCATTTCTTTCCCTCCAGTTATCCGAGTCGCTGCCACTCGCCATGCCCTCTCTACTGTTGGAGCGGGACATGGCTAGAGGAGACCCCTTATAAAAATACATATCATATCATTGATCATGTTTATTCCACTAAAATCCTGCAGTGATGCATCATTAGAAAAATAGTAACATGTATTGCCAGAGCTAATCGACATCAGTGAAAATGCACCGGATGAACTACAATCAGCATAGAGCAATTCATAGGAGACATATGCTAATCCCATCTGCTGAAATGGGTGAGTTTACCTCATATGTAGTTGACATGGTAGGTTTATAAGACACATGGTTTGCCCTGCGCAACTCTTTAATAGTTTCTGCAGGCATAGACTTTGAGAAGCCCAGACCGCTCCATGTGTTAGTGGGGGTACGGACCTCCGTCACCACTGGCTTCTTTAACATGGCTGAAAAGAGAAACACAGAAGATACAGCATTTAAACAACTTGATAGATGTCAAGTGGAGGTCGCTGCCTATGCATCACACATGTGATTATCATGAAGAATTATGTCATATTTCAGCCCTAAATAGAAAAAAAAAATGATAATTTAACATATATTTTATAGTCCATTTTTATAGTTAAATAGTTAACAATTAAATTATATTTTATACAATATAATACATATATAATATATAATTATATATATATATATATATATGTGTAAAAAATGAATATAAATATTTATTATATTATTTTTCATTAAATGTGTTTTTATTTAATTACTTTTAAAATACTTTTTGTATACAATATATATATATATATATACAATTTTTTTTTCTGTATACAATAAGGAGAATGATGGGAAGAAGTTGTGATGCAAAATATTTTAAGCTTAATTTTTTTCATTATATACAGTGCACAGCATAAAAGAGTACACCCCCTCTGAACAAATACAAAAGATGTATTTTCTTTATGATCACTAATACAATTCATGGGAAGATGGCAAAACTAAAATGTATTAAACATACACATAATAACAACTGAGAAATATATGTCATTAATAGCCATAAAATAAGTAAATTAGCCAATTTTGTTTAAATCAAGGATTGCAGAAATGAGTACACCCTAGATTTAATTCAACAAATGTATAGCACTTAGTATGACCTCCATAATTTTGAATATACTGCTCTGATCCTTCTTAGCACAGAGTGTACAAGTTCATGACAAATTGTCACGTCTGTCCTGTTTAACTCCTGGATGATGAGCTCCTCAAATCCCTGATCTTTAATGGGGAGTGTCGCTGAACTCGTCTCTACAGAATCCCCCACAGGTGCTCAAGAGTGTTGAGATTGAGTGCAATACATGTCCACAGAAGGTTTTTCACCTTGGGAGAATGCATATCTTCATTGTCATGTTGACAAAATGCCCAACAATGCAGGGAATGAGGAAATGGTAACATCTTCTGTTTCAAGTTTGTTTATTAAATTACACAGTGGTGTGGGAATTCATGACAGCATTGATAAAGCACAACTCCCTCACACCTTCAGCACTCATACATCCCTATATAAGAGCTTTACTACCACTGAACTTTACTGTGGGAACCAGGCACTTCTCACTGTACTCCTCCTCTAGCAACACTGATGCTGTTAGGTCCAAAATGTTTGATTTGGTCTCATGAGGCAAGAGTATGGATTCTCAGAATCTATATTTTGTAAATATGGGCTTTGGAAATGGCTAAATGACTTTATTGTGATTTGGCTACAGTAGGTAGTTCCAGTGAGAACAACAACCATGCATGTCATTTCTGCAGGCTGCAGGAGAAATCTTACTCTGTGAGATAAACAGTCACTCTTTTCATAGCTTTTGCTGGCTCTGAGACACTCGCTTGGTATTTCTCTTGCTGTTTGTCTAGCAAAAAAATCCCTCATCACTAAACGAAAAAATTGTCCATTGTTTTTGAATTACTTTTGCTATATTTTCACACTTAAAACAATGATTTGGTAATCCTCTTGTACCACTGTCCTCTTTTGTGCTAAGAAACGAGTCTCCTGACAGTTCTCTCCCAAGTGCTTCCATTGTTGTCAGCATTAAGTCTGAGAATGATTCAGTAGGCTATATAACACTTTTAATTGTCAAGAAATGACTTCTCTTTAAATGTTTTGGTTCAACATACTTACCTGTTGATCAAACATTGCCTTAAACTTACACCAGAATTTTTTTATTTCATTTTATTTAGTAACTTTAAGGAGGGTGTACTCATTTTTGCTACACAACATTTTATCACCTTGATAAGAAAATCTTATTTTCCTGAATAATTTTGACATGCTTCTTTGGTAATTGACTAAGCAGACTTGCTGGAACATTATATCTCTAAAGAACCCTAATATGTCTTCTAAGTAATTGCTGACTTTCAGAAGTTTCAGAGGGGGTGTACTCATTTATGCTGTGCACTATATATATAT
>RJVU01053030.1:1892199-1936876 GCA_003731715.1 Anabarilius grahami
TTTTATGGTGAAACATTACCCAGAAATGTTATTAACGTTTTTTGTGAGAAATTATAATTAGTTGATCAAGAATGTAATGCCAGATTCCCTAACATTGTATTAAATCGGCCAAAACCCAAAGTTTTACAATAAAACTGCCACATTTCAAAACAGTTCCAACATAAATCATTAACAAAAAACTGTTTACAGTATGAGGGAAATAAGAGCGTTAACACTGGGTACATTCCTCATTTTCAGGCCTAGAGTTTACAGTATGAACGCTGGACACAGGACGTGAGGTGTGGAGAAGCTTTATGAGGCAGAGTATATTTACCGTAAATGTGAAACTTTAACTTTAATGACACCCTACTCATTGCCAGACATTCAGCATATGAAGACACTGTAGTCTTGCTTTGTTCATTGCTGGCACACTAGACTAAACATAACCGGTTTCCAATTCCCCAAACTGCCTACCAGCAGAATTGTTTTTAACAATATAGATGGGTGGGAGACATCCTTAAAGGTTCGGTATATAGCTTTAACTGCATTTTGATTGGTCAGTCACATACCTTTGGTCGCCAATAACTTCTTTTGCTCGTAGTCGAACGCCTGTAGAGGTGAACAGAGAGAAAGCAAAGAATGTTTAGGCTGTTGGAAAGGATTTAAGAGTTATGTCCCTCATTTCTTCTGTCAGCTTGGTTTATAGAATGAGAAAGGCAAATGGTAAACATTGCCTCATTCTGTCAAAACCATTTAGCAGACTGTGGCGAACAAAGTAGTGTTGACTTTGTCGTTTCAGAAACACTGCATTGTCTTGAGAGGCAGGGCATGAGATCACGATACAGGCGCACATATACTATTGGTCAAAAGTTTGGAATAATTACAATATTTTAATGTCTCTTATCCTCACCAAGGCTGCATTTATTGGATAAAAAATACAGTTGAAACATCAATATTGAGAAATATTATTACAATTTAAAATAACTATTTTCTATGGAAGCTAAATAAATAAACTAAATAAATAAAAAAGGTAATTGTGACGACTTCTCACAATTCTGAATTTCTCACAATTGCGAGTGTGCGTCTCACAATTCTGACTTTATTTCTCACAATTGCTAGATTTAAACTCGCAATTGCGTGTTATAAAGTCAGAATTGCGTGTTATAAAGTCAGAATTTCAAAGAGAATGATTTCTCAAGGATCATGTGACACTGAAGACTGGAGTAATGATGCTGAAAATTCAGCTTTGCATCACAGGAATAAATCACATTTTAAAATATATTAAAATAGAAAACAATTCTTTTAAATTGTAATAATATTTCACAATATTACTGTTTTTACAGTATTTTTGATCCAATAAATACAGTCGGTGAGCATAAGAGACTTCTTTCAAAAACATTTAAGAAATCTTAATTATTCCAAACTTTTGACCTGTTGTGTAGCTATTATTTCCTTGAGGGGTGTTAGTCAGAAATGCTGAAAGTTAAATGTGATATTCATGGCTGCTCGATAAATACGATAATTGTTTTTTAAACTAAGGGGAAGCACTTTGACTCTTCTAATGAGATTCTAAGTGACATTAAGAGTGCATCACCTGCATACTGGAGAAGGAGGACTGGGGAGGAAGGCGGATTCTGTCCGAGTTCTGCTGAGCGGCCCGTTCAGCTGCTCTCTCGCTCCCCGGAGCGCGTTTATCAGCCACCGGACTCTCCGAGGCGCTGGAGTCAGAGTCTGACAACAGACACTCTGAACTAGATAGGTAAAAGAATAAGTGTAAACATGTTGCATTATCAGCTACCTCTAACACGACTAGTGATTGACTGTTGAGTGATTGTGTTTGTGCAGATGTGTGTTCGTACTGTAGGAGGGAGTTCTTGGTGCCCTGTAGAAGCTCCAGGGCTTGCCTCTTTCCTGACGATGTCTTACAGGATGCCAACATCTGCTTCAGTTCATTGCTGTTTCCCGAGTGAGAGGGGCTTCGGGGCATGCCCACCTCTACGAACGTATCCGAACCTGAAACACACACAAACACACACACACACACACACACACATAGACGAAAAGGTGTTTTTCTTTCCTCAAGCCCCCATATTGAACATTTTAGCTGAGTAGTTTGAGATTGTACTCCTGCAGCACTCGGCATCAGAGAATCTAACATGCCATTTTCCATCACTGCTTCTAAGGAATAACGAGATTGAATTGACTTCGCCTCATCTGAAAGCAAAAACACACAGGCTAAATGGATGTAGGGCCAACTCAAATAGCTTTAACAATGCCGGAGCACGAAAAACCTTGGCCTTGTATTTCCATAAATGCCCCGTTCATAGAGCAGGAAGGAATGGTATTACCATTTGGAACTGAGTTTATATTTATCTGTAATTAGACTGACCAAAGTCAACAAATTCTTGCTTTCAATCAAGAGAAGGTCAAGGAGTTGTTTCAAGTGTTAATCAAATGGTTGACATAATTCAGCAGTGAATGTCACTGGTTGCATTAGGCTTGAATAAAGGTGAGTATAATATATCTTTCAATTAATGTAGCCTTGGAAAGTGGCATGCATGAAGTATTGATTCACATGGCATACACTGCAATATAAATAAAGCCTGCTGGCATTTACCAGATAAAATTACTCAATTCTGACAAATGTCAGGAATCACTCTTGTAGAATATGCCATCACACTTAATAAACATTAAGTGTGTGTGTGTGTGTGTATACACACACTGTATACACCTACACACACACACACACACACACACACACACACACACACACACACACACACACACACACACACACACACACACACACACTACACCATTTGGGTTCAGTAAGATTTTTTATGTTTTTGAAAGAATACTCTTATGCTCACCATGGCTGCATTTATTTGATAAAAAATACAGTAAAAAAATGTAATATTATGAAATATTATTACAATTTAAAAGAACTGTTTTCTATTTTAACATATTTCAAAGTGTAATTTATTCCTGTGATGGCAAAGCTGAATTTTCAGCAGCCTTTACTCCAGTTTTTTGTCACATGATACATCATTCTAATATGCAGATTTGATGCTCATGTAATAATTTTTTATTATTATCAATGTTGAAAACAGTTGTGGCTGCTTAATATTTTTTGTGGAAACTGTGAAACATTCAGGATTCTTTGAGGAATAGAAAGTTCAAAAGAACATCATTTATTTGAAACAGAAATCTTTAGTATCAAAATAAATGTTTTCACTTTCACTACTGGTCAATTTAATGCGTCCATGCTGAATAAAAGAATAAGAATAATTTATTTTCACAAACAATTACTCTGTTGATAATTACTCAGTTGATAATAATAATATTTCAAAGTTTAAGATAAAACTTATCTTAAACTTATCTTACATTAAGCTTAAAATAGATCATATGAAACAAATAATAATATAAACATTCTACATAAAATTTTTCATTTTTAATACATCATTAATTATTAATTATAATTCATAAATTATTAATAATATAATATAAAATATTAAATTATATAAATAATTTATGGATTTTTTTTACAAGTCAAATAAGTGATTTTTGCAGCAGAGAGAAATGCATCTTGTAATGAGGAGCTGTGGGTAATGCAGACCTTGGTCTTGGCTGGACTTGCTGGACAGCGGTTCAGAAGGACAGTGAGGGCTGGCTTCCTGCACTGAGTCACCATGAGCTGCGGTCAGAACTTTGTCTGTGAGAGACGCTGCGGACATTCTGCTGTACATGGTGCTGGGCTGCTACACAACACATGCACACAATATTCTGGTCAAGAGGAAGTCCAAGATGACAAACTATGAGAGATATTCAGACAGCTTTTTAGCACAACTATATATAATCTCAAGACAGTGAAAGAAGGTGTGCTCACTTTGCTACTGAGGGGGGACACAGCTTTACTGCAGTCTGATACTCCATTGATTTGTGCGTCAATGGGGGCAAGACCAGGAGGAGGGGAGGGAGTGTTCTGGGTGTAGCCTGGTACTGCTGACAGCAAGATGCTAGTTAGAGTGGCCTGGGTGGCTGGGTGAATCATCAGGGGCGATGAGAATCCTAAGAAAAATAATTAGCCAGCTTTTTTAGTATTGTATAGTAGAAGTCCAACATAACAAAAAAATTTAATATAAAATAAAATAATAAACAAATGGACTTGGTTCTAAAAAACAACAATGTGAATGTGAAGTGGATTGAGATCCAATCACAAGTGGAACAAAAAGATAAATATTACTAGTGTATAATAAAATTCCAATATTAAAAATAAAATAAAATCAAAATAAATAATGGAAAATAATGGTTCTAAAAAAACAATGTGAATGTAAAGTGCACCAAAAAGAGATCTGAATCCATTTTCAAGCTCAGGTACAATGTGAACGCAAAGTTTGATTTATTTCAAGAGAAGTGACGTGTGAACATATAAGATGATGAATTTATATTGAGTGTGGTTGTTTGCGGAGGAAGTCTGCCAGTCATCTCTTTACCTGGTGTGCTGGCTGGACTGGCCAGTGAGTTGGACCAGAGAGTGGGGCTGGGCGTTCCAGAGGTGGGTGTATGTAATGGGCTGATGGAGCTGTTGAGAGCATTGAGAAGGGAGTTGGTGGAGTGTCCTGTCATGGAGGCTGTTGTAGGTCCCAGAAGACCTGCAGGTCAGAGACAATAAACCATACACACACTGTCAACATAAGACATATACTGAACTGGACATAAATGAAGGCACTTGCTATGCAAGCATTACACCTCCTGCAGCTCATTAGCTAATACGGTGTTTATTTCGACAACAAATTTTAAAGTCGGCATGAAACATAAGTTGCGACAGACTTTTCTTCCCTATTGTGATGTATATCCAGGTGAAATGGCTTCTTGATCAAGAAAAAACTTGAATTTGTCCATCAGGAATTGATTGGATCATTGTTGTTTGGTATTGATGAGATCTCATCGAGTGACAGGTTTTCCAGCCCTTGCGTTGGAAAACACGGTCATGTAACACAACAACTTTAGGACCATGCAGAAGGCTAAGCCCAATGGTTTCTTAGAATACCCCCCTCACTTTTTGTATTGTTTCCACAGCCCTGCATTTCAGACTTTTGAATACTGTAACATACACTCCAGTTTCTAGTTTTAGATTCAAGAAAATCGAAGTCAAGCTGTTCAGTAGACTAAAATATACTTTTATAGTCACCATGACATAAATTCACTGTTGTCTTACCCAGGCTGGTGAGGCCGAGGCCGGCAGAGGCCAAGATGTCGAGCCCCACGGGGCAGGTGAGAGGTGGGGGAGGGATGGACGGAGGACTGCCGCCATTACTGCCGGTGATGCAGCTGGTGTTGGTGGGGACTGATACACCGCTGCTCTCCAAACCCAGCAGATAGCGTCTGGCCTCATACATGTTCAGAGCGTTCCTCTCCACACTCTTCACTATCACTGACTGATAGCCCACAGAAAAAGAGATTTAGAGTTAGAATCAGCTCCCTTCCACTAGTGGGCGCTATATTTGATTATTACAGTGTTTGTTTGGCGTCTTTAAAAAAAAATCAACAACAGCAGAATCCAGCAGAACGAGACAATAAGTTCTCATGAAGACAGTAAAGGCTCCAATATACTCATGACCTCGATGGTTCCACATCAGCGCACACCTATCTATTACATAGTCTCCACAGACCAATGGTAGTTCAAAGGTGTTTACCAGCCGGAGTGAACTTTTCCTGAAAGTTCACTTTGGACAGGGGTGTCCAATCCTGCTCCTGGAGGGCCACTGTCCTGCAGAGATTAGCTCCAACCCCAGTTAAACACACCTGAACCAGCTAATCAAGGTCTCACTAGGTATACTAGAAACTTCCAGGCAGGTGTGTTGAGGCAAGTTGGATCTAGACTCTGAAGAAGTGGTTCCCAACCCTGGCCCTAGAGTACCCCCAGTACTGCACAGTTTAGATATCTCTCTAATCAAACACACCTTATTCAACTCATCAGGTCATTAATAAAAACTCAAAGACCTCAGATGGGTGTGACTCATCCAAAATGTGCAGTGTTGAGGGTACTCCAGGAGCAGGTTTGGAACCACTGCTCTGAAGGACATTGACCCTCCAGGAGGAGGTTTGGACACACCTGGCTTTGGCAAACTGTTTTGAACTCCAGAAACAATCTCCAAACAAACTTCGAAATGACGTCACAACAGTTCATTCTTCGATTTCACTTGAAGTATATGCCATTCACACAGAACACGTTTTTGCATTTCATTGCACTGATTGCTTTCTATATAAGCATGCACTTGTCGGACGTGTATGACTTTTGCACTTACACATCTTTCTAAAAATGTGGTGATCAAGTTAAAAGAATTTTAAAAAGCTCATATCTAGATTTTGCTTTTTTCATTTCACTACCCTGCTTCTTGTGTTTTTACATGCAATAATGTGTTCTGTGTGAATAGTCCTTAACTACACATTTTGTCAAAATTTTGTTATGACTGGAATCCGATCTCTTAGGCCCTGTTTCCAACTGGTGTAAAGATGAGTTCTGGTCGATCGGATCACAAGTGGATGAGAGAGACACCCGTTTCCACCTGGTACTTTAATCTGTCTCTTTTGTCCACTTTCAACCACTTCTGCCCTGATTTCTTCGAGGGGAGGGTCTATAGGCAGGTAAATGTATGGGATTTTTCAGATGTTTCGATCTAATGGACAAAATAAGCTTGCGTAATTTACATATGAACAGATGATGGAAAAACATACAGGGAGCAGCAGCTTCCATTTCTGCTCTGATATATTTCTGCTCTGCTCTGCAATACCATGCTGAACGCTGTGAAATGGTGAGAATGCTGAAAGACATTGTGCTTGGTAAGTTTTTTGTCTTCAAACCAAACTTGGGTCTTCAGCTGACAAATTTTAAAGTCCTGTCTGGCTAGAGTTCTTCCATAATGGTTACGCGTTAGGTCAGTAGGTGGAGAGTAGGCAGACTTTAGTGGCTGTTTGAACACATTCGACCACATGAGCATTTCCACTACGAAAGCAATCTGGTCAAATGCATTTTCAGCTACCTCTGGAAGTGGTCGAAAGTGGACAAGCTCAAAACGCTTTACACTCCATTTAAACCTGTATTCCAAAACGCATCTTAATACCAGGTGGAAACAGGGCCTTAGACTATGATCTGATTTTATGATTGATATCAAATCAGTCCAAAATTTCAAAGCTGTTTTTTCTCAGTTCTAGTGTTGGTGTAGTCACTGCCTTTTGTCTTTGTAATGCAGAATGTCATCATTATGAGTATTAGTGCTTGATGTTTCTTTTTAGAGGAGTTAAATCATGTTTTTTAAATCATTTTGTTTTTTTGCCTTAAGGTCCACTTATTGCGGATGTTAGAGGATCTGTAGAGCGGCAGGTGCTGCACACAGCAAGAAACAGCACAAGGTTTGATGTACTTTCCTACATGTTACTCTAGTCATTAAGTTGTTCTTTTGTTTGAAATAAATCAAAATCCAAAGAATTCAGAACAGTTTCAAAATATGTTTTTGTTTTTTTTTGCTGGGGAGGAAGTTTTGATTTCTGAAATGTACAGTATGTTTTCATTGTATGTCAAACTCTTTAATTTCAAAAGATCAATGTTATTTTTATTTCTAATGATCCATTTACATCATGAAGAACGGCCAATTAGTGGTGAACTCTTTGAACTGAAATGAATCTAAGGTTTCTTGGTATGTACTGAAATTCTGCATGTCCACATTTTTTCCTCCCTGAATTGGTATAGTATATACTTCCTTCCCAATATATGTGCTGTATATACTAGTCAAGGCTACTACTGTAGTGAACTATTAGCAGAGTGAAAGAAGAGAAGCTGGAGGTATCAACACAAATCACTGAAATGGAAAAACAGAGGTTTATGCTAAGACTGATAATTTACCGTGCTGCTATTCAGCCTAAAACACAGGATAGGATTTCACCATTGACCATGACCAAGGACGTGAAGCATTCCCAGTTTCCACATCCTGGTAGTAAGCCATCCACAAATCCTATATGTTCCATACATTACTTTTACAAGACTCTAGGCACCTTAATTCTGAGCCTCTGAGAGAACTAGGCCTCAATGTTTAATCTGATTCAAAGTGTCTTACATGGTGGCACTTAAAATCAAAAATCACCAAGGCTGCATTTATTTGCTCATAAACACAGTAAAAACAGCAATATTATGAAACATTATTGCAATTTAAATGAACTGTTTTCTATTGGAATACCTTTTAAAATGCCCTTTATGTAATGGCAAAGCTGAATTTTCAACATAATTACTCCAGTTTTCAGTAATATGCTGATTTGTTGCTCAAGAAAAATTACTTACTGTCAATGTTGAAAACAGATGTGTAGCTTAATAATTTTGTGGAAAACATGTTTCTTTTTTCTGGATTTTTTTGATTAATAGAAAGTTCAAAATAACATTCTTTTGTAACATTATAAATGCCTTTGATCAATTTAAACTGTCACTTTTGATTAATTTAATGCATCCTTGCTGAATAAAAGTAATAATTTCTTTATATTTTTTTCTACTTATCCCAAACTTTTGAATGGTAGTGTATATAAAACATATAAAAATGCAGCAATTTTTAAATGAGTCATGAACTGCATTGTTTTATTGTTTTATAATGTTTCCTAGTCTGCACTTATAATGTTAGTATGATTTTTACATCAAAAATGGTCAATTTACAAATAAAAGGCATTTTTTCTTACCCTGATTTTATCCCTCTGATTTGAATGCTCTGTTTGAAGGGGCGTGTCTGCTGTGAGACTTTAGTGTAAACACCCACTGCTGTGATTGGCTAACATCTTTGCATATGAAATAGCTAAGTATTACATGTTGAACAGTGGAACTCTCTCAAAACTTTTAGCACATTTTTACTATTACAGCTCTCAGGGTTAACTAATCGTGAAAAGTGTTGATTATAGCATTACATTTAGATCTATGGCATTATATTTGAATTGTGGCATGAAGGTTGCAGTGATGAGCATTGTAGCCAATCTGATGCACACAATCGGATATATTTTAATAAATATCCTGACTCATCTGAGCTTTATAATGGTAGTGAACAGGGTTCATGAGTATGAGCTGAAGAAAGTGCTTTCATATCCATCCATCATAAACGTGTACTCCACACGGCTCCGGGGGGTCAATAAAGGCCTTCTGAAGCGAAGCGATGTGTTTGTGTAAAAATGTATATTTAACAAGGTATGATGTAAAATATCTTGCTTCTGCCAGACCGCCTTCTGTATTCAAGTTACGAAGAAAGTGTAAACTGGTGTTGCATCAGTTAAGTTTTTCCGTAAGTTGAATAGGGAAGGTGTAGGACGTAGCGTAAGCTTTTGGAACTGCAAGAGTTTTACACTCTCTTCGTACATTGAATACGGAAGGTGGTCTGGCGGAAGCTAGATATTTACTTCATAACTTGTTAAATATGGATTTGTTTTTTTACACAAATGCATCGCTTCGCTTCATAAGGCCTTTATTAACCCCGGAGCCGTGTGGAGTATGTTTATGATGGATGGATGTGGATGGAGGCACTTTCTTCAGGCCATACTCATTGGTCCCATTCACTGCCATTATAAAGCTTGGATGTGTCTGGATATTTATTAAAATATCTCCGATTGTGTTCATCAGAAAGAAGAAAGTCATATACACTTAGGATAGCTTGAGGATGAGTAAAGCTTGGGCTAATTTTCATTTGAAAGTGAACTATTCCTTTATTGCATAGGCATTTGAAGGAGTTTCCCTTTCAGACGTAAATTTATGGGAGGAGAGTATTTATTTAAATGAATCATGCAATCTGATTTACTAATGTTTGAGCTACTCAATTTTCTGGTATTTCCTTATTTGCGCTGCTGGTAGATTGCGTTGGTCATTACGGAAATGATCCGGCTGCTTCTGTATTCTTTAATTAGTACGTCGTCAGTAGAACTTTCCACTCCCACTGTGCTTTTTTGGAATTACGCTCTCACACTAATTTCCCCTGTTTAGTAAAGCAGGCCCTTAATGTGATGAACTACACCTGTGGTTCCACTGCTAGGACAACTGTTAGAAACTGAGGAGAACTGACTTCATTCATCCACTAAAAATCACCTTGAAACAGGTTGATTAAAAGTAATTGCAAAAAGGGCTCAAAAACAAACTGTTAGTTGTGAGAAAAGCTCAGAGTGGGACGTTGACATATGGTGTCCGCCACCATATGTAATGTTGCATGTGTAGGTTTTGGTGAGTGTGCAAACCTTGCTAGGTTGCTTGGGTTTTGGTTTGACGCTAATGAACACATCAAGCTGTTCCATTAGGGAAGTAATGCACTGTGGTTCCACCTCAATATCCTCTTTGATATCAAACATCAGCACCAGTGGCAGGCAGCCCTGCGGAAAGCACAAGGAAAAAAGCAAGAAAGAGAAATGAACAAAGTTTTTCTAAACTGTTGTAAATCATTCATTGAGTCGAACTTTAAGTGTTTCAAGGACTTAGTTGGCCTCAGTCCTAAAGCAGCAAAGCTACAGTTATTCAGGAGTGATCCATCACCTACTTCTCATGTTGAAAAGAAAAACAGCAGCAGGTACTCCAGGCGTAAGGCTTTCATTTACTGGTCCTTGACCTTCTTTTTCCTCTCCTGACACAGCTAACTCAGCAGGCAGTGAAGAAACTGCTACATATGCAGGAAAGTTCTAGAGGCTAGATTGTGTGGTGGAAAGCCTTGCTATCACAGTCTTATTTGTGAATGCTAAAAATGTCCTTAATGGATCTAAATTGAGCCAAAAAGCATGAATAAATTATTCTTGAAAACTGTCTCTTCCCTCTGCCTCCAGCTGCGTATTTAAATCAGGACTGGGCTGGCTTGCGGGGACAGACGGGGCGATATCTGTCTCCAGAGAGGACCGCAGAGTAGTGAAGGGCTAATTATTTCGCTTTCAGAGCGAGAGGAATGCTCTCCACTTGTGTGTTCCTTGAAAGGCTTGTGTTTTTATGCTTCTTCTGGTGCCTCTGCCTTTGTCACTTTTATATTCTTCTGTGTTGGTTGGAGACCATTAATTTGAAAAAGACCACCACATAATGAGGCAAACCAGAGTCACTATTTCTCTGATGAAAACGAGAGAAAACATGCTCGCTTGTGCAAAATTTGGTTTAACAACATTCGCAAAAAGTGCTAGGGTGTTTTAGGTTGTTGCTAGGGTGCTACTTAATGGTTGCCAGGTGGCCGTTTACCGGCCCAAGACATTTCCTAATATCTCTTGCCATTTTTCTTCTAAATTAAATATAGTATCTTTTAATGACGTTTAGATATTTTTGTGTCAATGATAAAAAAAAATGTACAAGACAGAGAAAACTAAATCTTTTACATTATTTTTTAAATGTAACCATCAATTAAAAAGATTATAATATATTTTAATATTATATATCATATTTTTAAAGTAATATTTTTCAAGGTAAAAAGTATATTTAATACATTTCTTCAAGTGACACCGATTTTTTTACATTTTTTTTTTACAGAAACCGAAGTTTTGATTTAGTCAAGTCAAGTCACCTTTATTTATATAGCGCTTTTTACAATGTAGATTGTTTCAAAGCAGCTTTACATTGATAACTGGTACATTATTTTGGCTGCACAGCAGCTCTTAAAGAATAGTGTCAATGCAGACAGATCAAAGCACTGTTAAATATCAAATGTCAAGTCAAATGTCAAGTGTCCCCAACTAAGCAAGCCAAAGGCGACAGCGGCAAGGAACCCAAACTCCAACAGGTGACATCAGGTGGCAAACAAGTGGCAAATAGGTGTTAAAATGGAGAAAAAAAAACCTTGGGAGAAACCAGGCTAAGTCGCGGAGCCAGTTCTCCTTTGGCGAACAGTGCTTTTTAGCCGGAAACAGAAACTAAAGTTCAGTTAATAATCAATTAGCTTCTTTTAATAATCAACACTCAAATAAAAACACAGTTGTATATAAATATTTAAATTGCACATAAGGCAGTTTTTATATCAACTTTTAATCAAATATTAATTTGTTGTTGAACTATAAAATATTTCAACAGTGCTTGTAATAAAAACTAGTTGAATGAAGACAACTGTCACAGATCCCTTGTTCCTTGGACTCCAATTCCCATGATCCTCCTGTCTCCACACCTGCACTCACTTCCCTCGTCATCTCCCCATCATCACCGATCATCATCACCTGGACTTCCTCGTCAGCACTCCCTATATATATGGACTCACTCCCTTCACTCCTTGTCTGTTCTTAATGTTATGTTAGATGTGTTTTGGTGTTACTCCTCCTTTCTTTATTAAAGTTCCTATTATTGTGGAAATCCGCATACGTCTCGTCACTGCAGCACCAGCACCCGTAACAACAACAGGTTAAGTAAAAATGTAAATGTAATGTTCATTCATTTTTTTACAAGCTGGTTTATTGACGTCTTTCCGTGGTTGAACACTGACTGCGCAAATACATGAGACATGATACATTTTGGAAAGTTGTACTGTATCTTTCAACATACCTTCTGATGTACATTCATGTTTATTTGGTGCTAACTAGTAATAAAGAGGAAGACAGATCGGTTCACGTGCCGCTTGAACTGAGGCGCTGCAGCGATCTGTCAAGCTACATTACAGAGCGTCAAAACAATATTCATTGTATGAATTTCATTATAAAAAATGACTGAAAGCTGAGACTGTTTCATATAAAAATGTACAAATCACAAAGACTATTGCTGTTTATTGAATGGGAGGCATGCTACAAATAATGTTAAGTGAAGTTATGTTCACGCATCAACTGAATAGGCCTACAGCATAGACTAAAAGATTGACTGGAAGATTGTTTAAAAACGACAATATTGTTAACATAAAACAGACACTGACACAGTCAAAATGCGCCATTGGAGAAGCCCTTATTAATCAACGTTTCAGTCAATGATTTCAGCCGCTTCAGTTTTGGCCGCTGAAATTTTAGAAAATAGCACACTTTTCCTCAACAAGCTGCACGATTTGAGGTTTCAATCATGTCGGTAACACAAACACTGTGGAACAAGAAAGAAAGAAACACTGAAATAAAGAACAAAACAATCTCTCACCATCAGGTACTGACGGGCCAGACACACAGAGTCAATGGTTCCCTGCACGTAGACGGTGGATTTCTTCTGCGGGCAGTTGGGGTCTGGGAAGTGGACCTGGGCTCCTGTGCGCTGCATGATGTGCTTGATGTTGCTGCCGTTGCGGCCCATCATGAAGAGGTGGTGCTGGGGTGCGATGTCAAGCTGCGTGCTGACCGTGATGGCGCTGGCCAGGTTGCCCGCAAGGTGCTCTAGTAACACTGCTGTGCCTCTCTGCAACAAGACCAGTTGTGGAAATTAATGGGGAGTTGGGGCACACATGCCACCAAAACAAATAAAAATGTTCCCAAATTCAAGAGAAGAGGACAAAAATCTCTGCACAAATAATTTTTTACATTTTTACAACTGTCAATTAAAGCAATTTAATGAACAGTTTAAGTGATTAAAGTGAAATTGGATTACATGTACTCACGCTGAATCAATGATTTCTTTTACGCAATTTGTTTTACAGCATTGAGAATTATAACCAATCACAAACATTTCTGTTGAGTATATGAATGCAATGGCCAATCAGAGGCGTTTACATTAGACACCAGTGAAAAAATCCACTAAAACGCTGAAGTTCTGTGCTCTCACGAATTCTCTCATCATAAAGATATGATGTAAGTAAGAGTTTCATTGTGCAGTGTAGACAGCTTCATTAATTATAACAGGCTGAAAACAAGCTGAAAACATTGACCACTTCAGTGTTGGGGAATGTTCATCATTTACTCGCAGTTTGAACAACCATTTTGTTTTTCATGCTACTAAGATAACCAATATTAAAGGGATAGTTCACCCAAAAATGTAATTTATGTCATTAAGTACTCACCCTCAAGTCGTTCCAAACCCATAAGACCTTCGTTCATCTTTGGAACACAAATTAAGATATTTTTAATGAAGTCCAAGTTTTTTTTTTTGTTTTTTTATCCCCCATAGAAGGGGGGACAGAATTTTCATTTTTGGGTGAACTAACCCTTTAAGTTATGATTTTCTAATGCCATGCCAGATGCAGCTTCTGTGCCACCTTTGCAGTGTAAAGGTGGATTTTGTTGATGTTGATCAGATTTTATTGGTAACAGTCTATAATATTCTGACTGATTGAAGTAACTGGTTAAACTGAAGTATGACATAGTAGCCAGCAAAGATACATTTAATAAGGTAATATTAAAAAGTTTACTTCCAAAGGTCAAAAACGCCCCATTAAATCAATTCTGGGGAAAATACTGCCATTTAATATAAAAGTTGATTTCTGACCCTGAACGAAACTGCAAATACCTCACTGACCACTTTTTCAGACTTGTGTCAAATTTAACCACCCTGGTTATGAACCGCTAAAACGAATGGTTCTTTTTGACACTAATGGAGCATGTTTTAGTAAACAAGAACCTCTTTATGTTCTTGCTTTCCCATCTGGCATATACGACCCTGAGAATGGCCTAGACTGGGGAGTTTCTTTCAGCGCGACATAAAACTAGGGGAAGAGAGGAAAGGCAAAGGGGCTCTTTTGGGGTTCCTTTTTGGCTGTATTCGTAGGCGGTTTTGGCACGGCCTCCTCACCCCAGTTCTCAACACATACCAGGCATAGCCAATAGCCCACAGGACAACTCCAGCCCTAGACCCTTCCTAAATACCAGAGATGGAAGAAGATTCTCTTTGGGAAGAATAACAGGCTCTACCAACACTAGACTCTTGGTCTAAAGCATTGCCAGCAGCCATTCGCACAAAATGAAGAGCTCATCGACACCAGAAAACACCACAGACACAGAGAGATGAAAGATTGTGTAGGTGTATGCTGGAGGATTTACTGTGATCCAGTGTGGAGCTAATGTGGATGCTTCTTTTTAAGAGATAAAAATGCTTTGCGACCATTTTACTCAATAGGAAATGAAAATCACAGAAGGGATATCTAATATCTCAAGTTTTCAATCTGTTTCTTCAACTTTTCTCCTGTGAAAAAAAGTAGTAATCCCACATGTATCCCATTTAAGAGATCTCAACAATGTCACACTGTGCTCAGTACTCTTACTCTATAGCAGTCTTGTTTGTTTCAAGTTTCAGTCATTTTTGTAGAACCATCTGAGACAAAGGTATGTATTCATTTTAAATGTATTGATTATAAACGTATTACGTTATTTTTGTGATTAACTTCTTTAATAAACAGCACTTTAACATATTTCAGATGTCACAGCACACTATCCTGACTTAAAAGCACAATATAACATATTCACAACCCTCCCAAATGACTCTGTAGAAAATATAAAATAAATAAATAAATAATAATAATAATAAAAACATGAATAAATGATAAAAAATCAAAATGGCTGAACTAACCCATTAAGTGCTATATTTGAAAAGACAAAAACGCGAATGACATCTAAGAGTTTAAATGAAAATGAAAATTTAAATGACTTGGCTTAATTCTATGAAAACCTAAATGAAAAAGCAAAAAACTCCCCAAAAGATTAAAAAACTGCAAATGCCCATTGACACCAAGAACAGTAACTATAAAGATAACTATAACAATAATTATAATAGCGTCCACACCAGCAGACAATATCGTTCTGTTTATTCTAAGCGTGCATTGCAGTTATGTAGTCTGCCGCTTTAAATGCTTTAAAGCAGGATGAATTTTGATTGGCTGTTTTTATCATTCATCAGCTGAAAAAAATTTTTTGAAAGTGATTACAACGATATAGTAACATGAACCAACAATGAGCAATACATTTGTTACAGTGTTTACATTTACATTTATGCATTTGGCAGACGCTTTTATCCAAAGCGACTTACATTGCATTATACTATACATTTGTATCTGAGTATGTGCAATCCCTGGGATCGAACCCATGACCTTGGCATTGCTAGTGCCACGCTCTAACCACTGAGCTACAGGAAAGCTGTTTATTAATCTTTGTTAATGTTAGTTAATAAAAACCCAGCTGTCCATTGTTTGTTCATGTTAGTTCATAGTGCTTAAACTAATGTTAACAAATACAACATTTGATTTGAATAATGTATAAGTAAATGTTGAAATTAACATTAATCAAGATTAATAAATGCTGTAGAAGTATTGTTAATTCTTAGTTAAGTATTGTTAATGTTAACTAATGAAACCTTATTGTAAAGTGATACCACTATATCTTCAGTTATTGTCCTTGGTGTGAAAAGGCTTTACTTTAAATTATGAAATATTCCCCTGCGACATTTAGAAAGTTGACATTTAGACAGTGATGCATTTATATGAAAATAAATTGTACGGTACACGTCAGTGTATGAGCACCTTACCTTCACGGCCGCAGCATTATTCTGTGAGCCCCGCACTACTCCTGTCGCTCCATAGAGTCTGGACCTCTGTTTGAAGGCCACAGAGATGTTGTATGTCTGGGAGATGTGCTGGATGGCAGGAGAGCTGGGGTCAGGGTTCAGCTGTACTATGACTGGCAGCTCGAACATCAACACCAGCGGGAGTAACTCCTGAAGGAATACGAATAAAACCATCAGTTAATGTTATATATCGAATTATCAATACTGAATTACAGTCAGTAGACTGAAATCAATTTTGTGATTTCAGCTGGAGACAGGTAAGAATTATGGGTAATTAATCAGCAGACCTAAACTGGTTCAAAAGACCATTTCTTTTTTTGGGGGGAACTTTTGAAATATTTTAATACACAGAGATAAAATAATCAGGAAACCATGGGGAAAAAGAGGACTGAAACAAGAACAGATTCAAACCCATGCATGAGCACAAAAGCTCAAGATATCCCTTGTGAAATATATATATATATATATATATACAGCTCTGGAAAAAATTAAGAGACCACTTAACATTGATTTCTGAACTTGGAATGGTCTCTTAATTTTTTCCAGAGCTGTATATTAAAACTGTACAGTAACACTTTATGCATAATTATGCTTAATTCCAAGCAACTAATCCCAAAAAACCCTAATCCTAACCCTATAGTAAGTACATGTTGTTAATTAATATTACTCATTACTTAACTATATAATTACACCTTAAATAAATTGTAACTAACTGTACTTGCAGATAATATAACATTAATTAAATAAAAGGCCACTTAAGTGTATTTGAAGAGATGTTTCTACTTTCTTAACACACTTAAGTACACGTTTAAAAAGTGCACTTTGTAATAATGCCAAATTATTACATTAAAGTACATTTTAAATCACTGTTTTAATAATCTGTTGATTATTATTGATTTGAAGAAGTACAATTTAATTGTAAATAACATGCAATTAAGTGTCTGAAAACATTATTTTCAGTTTACACAAGTATAAAGTATATTATTTCCAGAAGTAGAAGTAAAAGTATGATACTTCTTTTTCAGAAAGAATAACTAATCACTGTGCTATGACTCAAACGGGCCATTTCTACAGTTAAAACTCACACTTTTTAAGTGTCCTGTTAGTGTGCAACACTTGCAAGACATGCCACAACTTACAGATGTTAACAGAAATTTCAAACTGGTTCGAAATCAATGAAATTGTGAGATGAGAGAGCAAAAAAAGCTGTAGCAAGTGGGATCTAGGAAGTGCTTAAAAAGTCAAAGGCTTCAAGAATCTTCAACTGCTGCTTAGCTATTTTTTATAGTTTGTGTGAGAATGCAATTTTGGGACTGTATATACGCTCAGGAAGAGAGCAACAGTAACTGATGCACATAGTCTGCAATTAGTTGTGCACATAACGATTTCGACAATAATAAATAAGAAATTTGGGGTGACAGGATAGTGTGTGCTTGGCTTTAGAAGCAAACAACATGGTTTGCTCTAAATGAATGCTGGTCAGAATTTCAGTAACTACTACTAGGGCATTTGGCCAACATTCAAGCCATGAAGACTTCCAGAATACAAGGGCATAAGCAAAAATTTCCCATCATTCCACTATGATTTAGGGTCATCAAGGGCCCAGCAAACAGTGCCTCACCAAACTGAATTGGTAAACAGAACGAATGGCCAAGCCGTAAAAATGCGGCTCTGATCAGTCCCATATGTTGTGGGGGCTTCGCTCACCCTCATGTTCTGTACCGGGGGCCAAAAAGAAAGACATTCTCTGGACATTCTCTTTAGATGTGGTCAAGACAGTCACTCTCCCTTTAGACAAGGAGATGTTTATTGGGTTCAACTTTAGCTGGGAGCAGGGAATCCGTCATGGAGCGAGCTATGGAATTCCAATCATTCATCTTTGTTAATGGTTCTCCTCATTCTTGAGCTATTAAAACCATAACCATGGTTATTTTTAACCAAAGGCTTATGCATCGGCTATGAGCGGAGCTTTCCAAACAAAAACCTCCTGTGCTTTTGTTTTGATTATTGTTAATAAAGAATTTGGCGAGGAGTGCTGTTTTCTGATCTTTTACAAACAAGTGGTCTGAGCTTTCCTTTGACCTTCTGTAGAATCAGTAACTTCTATATTTGCTTTCCCAGTGTTTTCACAGACAACACACATCCAAAGAGCCAGGAAGATGCTCCGTGGATCATTCCACTGGAATGAACTTGGCTCCTCTGAGAAAGCAGGGCTAACGTTTAAACTGTTTAATCTCTCAAGCATCAAGAGTTGGGACATGGTCAACACGCATGGTCTCACACACGAATATGCAATACAAACATTTTGCTTGTGGGTCAATGACATGATGTTACATTTTTTTGAATACAACTCTTCTATGATGAACATATTTTTAATTTCTAAATTAAAATTCATTTTGATATTTATTGGGGACCATAAAGTAAAAATGTCAGGGTGATACAAATTTTTTTATATCATAATTGAAATTCTTAAAGGGTTAGTTCACCCAAAAATGACAATTCTGTCATTAATTACTCACCCTCATGTCGCTCCACACCCATAAGACCTTCGTTCATCTTCGGAACACAAATTAAGATATTTTTGATAAAATTTGATGGCTCAGTGAGGCCTCCATTGCCAGCAAGATACTTGGCTCAAAATTTCAATGCCCAGAAAGCTACTAAAGACATATTTAAAACAGTTCATGTGACTACAGTGGTTCAACCTTAATGCTGTGAAGCGACGAGCATACTTTTGTGTGCCAAAAAAACAAATAACGACTTTATTCAACAATATCTAGAGATGGGCGATTTCAAAACACTGCTTCATGAAGCTTCAAAGGCTTACAAATCTTTTGTTTCGAATCAGTGATTCGGAGCGCGTATCAAACTGCCAAAGTCACGTGAACCATTGAAATTTCGAAACGTTTCGAAACACTTGACGAAGCCTTGTTTACTGAAATCAGGTGACTTTTGCAGTTTGATAAACGCTCCAAACCACTGATTCGAAACAAAAGATTCGTAAAGCTTCGAAGCTTGGAATAATAGTAGTCTGGAATAATAATTCGTAATTTTTTTGTAGAAAACAATTTTTTTTTAACTCCTTCACTGCTTATTAATATTTGATAACTTTGGTCCACCAATGTGCAGAAAATAAGTCTTAAAATATTAGATAATTTGACAGTTTTATGAAAAGGCAAGGTTAGTTTTGGTTGTAAAATGTCATGTGGTACAACTCTCCAAAAGTATAAGTATTTTATGAATAAATAAATTATGACATTTGATTTAAAAAAACAAAAAAACAAACAAAATGTCTACACTTGAAAAAAAAATTATATATAATATTATTTATTGCTTTTAAATTGATGGTTGCACCTCATGATTTTTTTAAAAACATTTTCATTTAAACTTTTCATGAAAATGGTACAAAACATTTTTCAAAACCGTAAATACAATTGTTACAATATACAATATTCATAAGGACAATGGCCTGGTTTCACAGACAGGGCTTAAATTAAACCACGAGTAGGCGTTAGTTAAATTTGGTAATTTAAGTAGCTTTTATAAATGTGCCTAAAAAATATTACTGATGATTATCTTGAGACAAAACAATAGCACTGACGTGTTAAGATATGACATTGCAAGTTGCTTTCAGTTAAGACAAACACAAGATAAGCACAAACATACATTTTAGATTGGGACTTGGCTTAAGCCTTTTCTGTGAAACCGGGCAAGAATGTTTTAAAATATTTTCACAAGAGGTATCAGTGGATGACACTGTTATTTGTCATTGACCTTTATTAAACATTAAGATTTTGTAAAGAAGTGGAATGATGTAATTCTGAAAATTGGACAAAATTCTGCTAAAACTGCCACAGTAATCTCAGTTAACCTCAAAATCGAGGTTAAGTGTGAGAATTATGCTCGCCCTATACCATTCACATGGGCGTAACGGCACAATTAAGCACAAAATACGACTGTGGGTGAAGATCTTTGAAAGACAAAGAGGAAAAATGGAGACGATTAGGTGGTCAAGAGAAAAATTCCCAGCAGTTCTGGTCACGCGAACGAGGAAGGGAAAAGTGAGGCTGGCCCACTAACATCCTTCCCTCAAATGTACATTTTACCCACAGAACTTTATGTTTGGAAAAAAAATTGAGCGGCTTGGGTTTTTTAAAGGTGCTTATTTCATACAAATTGCTTTTTGAAACAATAGTGAAGGCTTATGATAGATTCTGGTGTAGAACGTCCTCGAGTTAATTGGGGCTTGGGCTTTGTGCAAATACTAAGGAAGCCTGGTGTGCCCGAATGCTTTGGTTTGTTTTTCTTGGTTCTCTCTGAGGAGGAAGCACGTGTGCGCTGGTGAAATCCGAGGAGAGAGTCTGGACAGAGAAGGAGCGCACAGGCGACACCCGGCCAAACAGTCAAGATATCACTAAAACTGCAGTTTCAAGCCAGCTTCAATTGGCACCATGTGTTTCGCATCAAGACATTATTAATGCTGATCTTATACGTAAATCACAATTCCAGGTCGAGACCTTGAGTGTCAAAAGCTTCAATTTGAAATGACAACCTTCTTATTCCTTATGTTTTATCCCACAAAAAGGCTTTTGTCTGTACAGCTGGGTGAAAAGAAGGTGTCCATGGCTTTAAGAAGTGGCTGTAATGATTATAAAACACCAACAGAGGGTAGCAGTTCTGATTCAAACACCAGATTCTCGCCTAGAAACATACATTCCTGAAAAAGATGAATGCTGCTTGTTGTGTTGCTGGGATTACCGTTGGGATGCTGAGGAATTTGTTTATCTCATCCAAAAAAATCATTTATGTTAACACCCCCCCATACCTGTCAACTTCCTCAAGATAAATAACAGCCTCCCACCTCTACTTCCTGCTTATCTCAGAAAAACACAGACGTTTGTAATCGTATTATGAAAGTTTATTTACCCGAATTCGGGCTCTGGCGGCCTCCACTCCTCCTGGCTGGCCGGCTATGGACACCTGCAGAAAAAAAACGAGAAAGTGCAAAGCATAAATGAGTACACCTCTTCTGAACAAATACAAAAGATGTATTTTCTTAATAATCTCTAATACAATTCATGGAAAGATGGGGAAATTGAAATGTATTAAACTTATACTTAATAAAAACAGAGAATATATGTCATTAATATCTGTAAAATAAGTAAATGAGCCAATTTTGTTTAAATGAAGGATTGCAGAAATCCTTCCAGATTTAATTCAACAAATGTATAATGTTCTAGTACTTAGTATGTCATCCTTAATTTTAAGTATACTGCTCTGACCCTTCTTAGCACAGAGTGTACAAGTTCATGACAAATTGTCACGTCTGTCCTGTTTATCTCCAGGATGATGACCTCCTTAATCCACTATAGGTATTTAAGAGTGTTAAGATTGGGTGAAATACATGTCCACAGAAGATTTTTCACCTTGAGAGAATGTATATAGTCATTGTCATGTTGAAAAAATGCTCAACAATGCAGGGAATGAGGACAACTTCTGTTTCAAGTTTTTGTATTAAATCACTTGTAGTGTGAATTCATGACAGCATTGATAAAGCACAACTCCCTCACACCTTCAGCACTCATACATCTCTATATAAGAGCTCTCTACCACTGAACTTTACTGTGGGAACCAGGCACTTCTCACTGTACTCCTCCTCCAGCAATACCATCACATTTTGGATGCTGTTAGATCCAAAATGATTGACTTGGTCTCATGAGGCCAGAGTATGGATTCCCAGAAGTCTATATTTTGTAAATATGGGCCTTGGAAAAGGCTAATTGACTTTATTGTGCTTTGGCTACAGTAAGTAGTTCCAGTGAGGACAACGACCATGCATGTCACTTCTTACTCTGTGAGATAAACAGTCACTCTTTTCATAGCTTTTGTTGGCTCTGAGACACTCGCTTGGTATTTCTCCTGCTCTTTGTCTAGCAAAAAAAAACACTAAAAGAAAGCTTAAAGGGTTAGTTCACCCAAAAATGAAAATAATGTCATCAATTACTCACTGTCATGTCGTCCTACACCCGCAAGACCTTCGTTCATCTTCGGAAAACACAAATTAACATATTTTGATTAAATCCGATGGCTCAGTGAGGCCTGCATTCACAGCAATGACACTTCCTCTCTCAAGATCCATAAAGGTACTAAAAACATATTTAAAACAGTTAATGCGAGTTCAGTGGTTCTACCTTAATATTATAAAGCGACGAGAATACTTTTTGTTAGCCAAAAAAAGCGAAATAATGACTTTTCAACAATATAGTGATGGGTGCACAAAAAGTATTCTCGTCGCTTTATAATATTAAGGTAGAACTACTGAACTCACATGAACTGTTTTAAATATGTTTTTAGTACCTTTATGGATCTCGAGAGAGGAAGTACCATTGCTGTGAATGCAGGCCTCACTGAGCCATCGGATTTAATCAAAATATCTTAATTTGTGTTCTGAAGATGAACGAAGGTCTTACGGGTGTAGAACGACATGAGGGTGAGTAATAAATGACATTATTTTCATTTTTGGGTGAACTAACCCTTTAAAATGAAGGCCTGATTATTTTCAGGGGCCTTGTCACAACTTTTACTATATTTTCACACTGAAAACAATGATTTGGAAATCATCTTGTACCTCTGTCCTCTTTTGTGCTAAGAAATAAGTCTCCTGACAGTTCTCTCTGAACCCTAACGCTAAGTCTGAGAATGATTCAGTGGGCTATATAACACTTTTAATAGTCAAGAAATTACTTCTTTTTAAATATTTTGGTTCAACATACTTACCTGTTGATCAAAAATGACACCAGAAAAAAATATTTTGTTTTATTTAGAGGCTTTCAGGAGGATGTACTCTTCGCAACACAACATTTTATCACTTTGATGAGAAAATCTTATTTTCCTGAATAATTTTGACATACTTCTTTTGTAATTGGTAATCAAACAGATTTGCTGGAACATTATATCTCTAAAGAACCCTAACATGTATTCTAAGTAAAGAATATTTGCTGAATTTGTTAAGTTTCAGAGGGGGTGTACTCATTTATGCTGTGTACTATATATATATATAAAGCCTGTATAAGATTTAAGCAATACATGTTTTCACTAAATATTTTGCTTAAAATTAACTCTGTTCCTCACTCAAAGCATAATGAAGTCTTGGAATATACTGCACAAGTCACATGGGCTACTTCTCTGCTATTTTTATTTTATTTCATTTGTTTTTCACAGAAAAAAAAGAAAGTCATGTGTTTGGAAGGACATTAGGGTGAGTAAATGTTTTACATTTTTGGGTGAACTTATCCTTTAAGAATGAAAAATACACTTCTGCCAAATGTTATCATAAGAGCACCACTAGGAGGTGAGATTTCTTCATTCTAGCCTGACTGGCTCTCATTCACCTGTCAGCAAGTACCAGCCACTCTAAACCCAACACATGAGCCCACACTGAGGGAGTGCCATGTCATTGCTCAATTTCCACATTCCCCACTTCATCAAGCCTGAAAACCTATCTGGCATCCAATTATAACTCTGTCTTTATCCCTATTGCTGAACCTCCCCAAGGCTGCAGCAGTCAATATGCATAGAAACAGTAGCTCAGCGATACATTTCATTTTAGAAATCAAAACCGGCCTTTAGAACCTGAGAACCTGAACCTCTTTTGGGTGAACCTCAAGAAACCTGTCAAGAACACGTCCGGGTCATCTTTCATTCAAAAATAACAAGAATAGAATTTTAAATGATAGATAATTTAGTGTAATTAATAAATATGTAGTACATAATATTATTATATTTCCAAATATTCTTCCGAAATTAATACTTTTATCCAGCAAGTACATACCGGTGCACATTATGTAAATGAAAACTTGTAATTAATTGCTATAAAAATAATGTCACAATGCTAAAATTATTAATGTTTATGTATGCACAGATTTCAGTAATTGATTATATATTTTTTTCTGTTGAGGTGAAATGAGATTTGGACGTTTCCATTAGCTGGGTAGGTCAGAATCCCACCTGGTTGCTCTTTTCAGCCTGGTTGTTGCGGTTGGAATCGGGGAAGTGGATGTGACAGCCCGTGTCCTCCATCACCTTCTTGATATTGTTTCCCCCTTTGCCGATGACATGTGAATGCTCTGTGTGCGAGACGTCCATCTTTAGAGTCACGCGGTTGCTCTGAGGAAACAAAAAAGTCAGACTGGATTAACTGCGGTACCATAGCAGCACTCGATTTAAAGGTGAAAGGTGTCATTTCTATGCCATTATCTATACTTTAGCATTCCCATTTATCACAGTTTCCACAAAATATTAAGCAGCACAACTTCTTTCAACATTAATAATAATAAGAAATGTTTTTTAAACACCAAATCATCATATTAGAATGATTTCTGAAGGATCATGTGAACAAAATTACTTCAGAAAAACAGATTCCGCCCCTCTGACTTGCTTCATTAAAGTTGTGAAAGACTGAATTATATCTATGAGCTACAGCCAAGTCAGATTTCCATTACATCAAGACATTTCACGTCACAATTTGAGAGAATTACCTCACAAATCTACAGTGATGTTACAACAAACTCTTCAGTTGGTGTTGGTGGATGTTCTACATTACGTCTGGCACTAATTACCAAAAGAATGGATGTAGTCTTGAATCAGTTGTGCAAATTCTATAACAATCCCTAATGTTTTGGTACAGCTCACACAGATGCCACAGATGTCAGCTGCCCCTGATGGCCAATAGCCTTAAAGTCAGCATCAAATGGAAGTTGATATAGTTTTTTCTTCCCTATTGTGAAGTATAGTCGTGTGAAATGGCTCCTTGAACAAGACGGAACTTGATTTTGCCCAACGGGAATTGATTAGATTGCTGGCTCGTTGTGGTTTGCTATTGGTCGATCTCATGTGAGCGACAATTTGTCCTTAGAGAAGAGAAGTTGCTGCAAGTTATTTTAAAGTTGAATTAAAAAAAGAAAAAGATATGCATGGATAAATTATTTATAAATACTGCAATATTCCATAAAAAATCAAGAATGTTTAGTTTTGATTTCAGGGTGACTTTAAAGCCAACCAATGATATCAGGCGATGAGTAATGGCATTTGTCGTCTTTCGCCCAATACGATTTAAGCCATGATTCATTCTACAGCAATATGAGGAGCTCCTGATGTTAAGCTCCACCTAGTTCCTCACAGAATCTTCAAGGTCCATCACTTCAAATGTCACAGATTGCCTAAAACCCAATGCATTGCAGCAACTAAGTATGAAAGGCATGATGAATAAGGCATTTTTGTATTGCACCATGTTGTTGTATCAAATAAGAATCACCCAATCTGAACTGACACGCTCACCTTTGTGTCCAGGACAGACATGATCTTCTCCTTGGCTTCCTTTACATTGTCCCTCTTACCACTAACTTTGATGTGTGGATCTGAAAGACAAAAATACATAGTGTAATCCATGTAATAAGGTTTATTTACACTAGGGTGACCATATGTGCCATTTTCCCAGGACGCGTCCTGTCCAGGATTTCTAAGTTGCATAAAACGTCCCAGTTTTGGTTTTGTTTTCATATTTGCGGAAGGTAACGACTGAAAAATAATTTGACCAATAGCAAGCATTATACATAATCAACCAGTCGTGGCTTGCGAGAAGGCTGGATCTACAGAGAACGGTCAAAGCATTGCAAATACGACAACATTTTAATGCATTGCATGAAGACTGTCAATAAGAACAGTGGCTTGCACAGACCTCCGTGTAGAAATCGCGCTCCTAAATCGCGTTCCGGGGGCACATCGATATGACCACTTTCACAATTAAAGAGGCAAGAGCTCAAGCCATTTTGGGCAATTTAGAAATCCTGGACAGGACGCGTCCTGGGAAAATGGCACATATGGTCACCCTAATTTACACAATATATAGCATTTCCATCAGTACATATTAATGAACAAACATCTAACTCTTTGTTTCAAGGTTTTATGCAACAGACATGAATAAAACCTCAAGCCATTCAGATTGTTGAGGAGAGGTGTAATATTACTGTTATTTATTTTCAACTGGCCGATGGTAAAATGGGTTTATATAAAATATTAAGCAGCACAACTGTTTTCAACATTGGTAATAATAAGAAATGTTTCATGAACACCAAATTAGCATATTAAAATAATGAAGACTGGAGTAATGATCCTGAAAATTCAGTTTTGCCATCACAAAAAGAAATTACACTTTAAAATATATTAATTATTTATATTTTAAAGTGTATTTTTGATCAAATAAACGCCTTGGTGAGCATAAGAGACATTACGAACAAAAACAACAATCTTTTGAATGATATTGTTCTAAAAAACACTCAAAGTACCCTAGTATCATGGTGGACAGTTCTACATAGGCAAACAGTGCTTACATTTTCAGATAATGTAAAAACCTAGTTTTTATATTTATCATAAAGCTTCATTAATGATATGGCCATTTACTCACATAAATTATATGAAAAGTCATATCTCACATGAATAATGTTGGGATCAAGTGGGGCTGGCAGAAAAATGCATGCAGTGTTTCATGGATAAATAAATCCAGACAACATTTATATAATTCCGGTACTTGCTCATTCTGTCATTGACTTCCGCACCAGAAACATCTGTCTCACTGTGCTGCAAAACCCCCAAATTCTACAGAACTAATCCACTTCATGCCATCATGCAGTCTCATTCTCTGCTTGGTGTCCCAAAGGAAGACGTCTGACTAACGGCATGAGGTCTGGTCTACTTTACAACTTATTCCGGCCGAGAGCCGCCCACTTAGACAAGAAGATACCAATGAATGGCATATAAAGAAACCCCCTGCAGTTTATTTTAGGCTGAAATACACTACATGACTTTGGCTCAGATTTTTGCCCTGATTTGCTGTCTAAATGAGTTGACAATAGTTGTTGAAAGTATGCAGATTTTGGGCAGTCTAAGTTGAAAGACTTCACAGAAAATCACGTAATGTTAGCCTGACGTGGTCATACTCAATTCTAGTTCGAATATGAGTCTGATACTGCTCCATTGGGCTTTGATTATGGGGGCGTATTTCAACCGATCCAGGAAAGACCTCAATTGGATAGACCTACAACCAATCAGAGCTACAGAGTAAGTGACGTGTGTTGAGCGACGCATAGTTGTCAACAGAACTCAACTGCACACATGCTGGAACTAGTAGAAGATGAGCGTAAACAATCTTTGCCGGTGTTGTAAAAAGAATTTAAGTATACACAGAGTACTTGCCAACACAAGCTTAATTTTTGAGAGAAGTATTAAAGGTAAATGCATATACGATCAAATTCTCCGATAATTCTCTATCTGTCGATATCTTCTATAACGGACGCGATGGCGGAATCTACACATCTCAGTTCTTCAGGTTCTTCAACACCAGCCATCATTGTTGTAAACTAATTCAACCCAAGTGCTCTTTGATGACGTGGCTGATTACGTTTCTGGTGATAATCTGTCAATCATCATCACCCTGACAATGTGATTGGTCCGAACAGTTTCTGTTCATGCATAATTACTCCTCTACGGATCGAGTCCAGACCGAACTCCCCGACCTCAAAATGTTGTGGGCGGGGCTAAGTTCGGCTGGCATCCAGGCTAACGTAATGTATGATGGGCACAGACTTTGATTGTTTGAGATGGTCCTCACTGCAGAACACAAGATCCAGGGGGTGGGGTTGGATCTAGATCCAACTCCTGCCACTTTACATATCCCTTAACCTACCCGACTCCGCCCCCTGGATCTCGAGTGTTCTGCAGTGAAGGGCTACTGGATTTTTAAGCTTTAGAATATGATTTCATCCAGTCAGATGATATCAAAACATGTTTGATATTTATAACACGTATCATAGTGTATGACAAGTCGCTACTGAAACTGAAACTGTCCTCTATTTATGAATGTTGCAATTAAATACAATACAAATACAATAACAATACAAAAGCTAATTAACAAAACGCACATAACAAATTAGCCTCTATATTTGACTCATCAGCACAGATAAAATGACCACGCCACTCACCTATAACTCCCATTCTAATTCGTAAAGTCCATACTGACCGCATCTACCAACCCAAGACCGCCTCCATATGCACTTGGCTAGATTTTTCTGTTCAGATTTGAAGTCGTGTAGTGTATTTCAGCCGTTAGTTAGAATATACTGTATAACATGGAATGCAATGGAATTTCAAGTGTGTCTGACTGCGTCCCCACAGTACAATGAAAAAAACAATTAGAGGATGTCATCAGTGCCCCTCCCTCTGGAATTGCTGATGTCATATACTACTGCTCTTCTTCTACTTCACTTTCCTTGCTTTTTTAAGCATCAAATCATCCTGTTTTTCCTCCGTTTTTAAAGTATTTCAGTGTATTTAAATTTTATTAAAGGGGTAGGGTTAGGGTAGAGTTTAAGCTTTTCATATATAAAACATAAAATAAATGTACTTGAAAAGATTGTTTCAGTCAATGACATCCACGCTTGTTTTTTTTGCGGGAGGCGTAACTTGTAGTAGTAGGCATTTCGGTAACACTTTATTTTAGGGTCATTTAACTAGTTGCTTATTAGCATGCATATTACTAGAATATTGGCTATTTATTAGTACTTGTTAAGCACATATTAATGCCTTATTCTGCATTCTTAATCCTACCCAATACCTAAACTTAACTACCTTACTTACTATTAAAAGCAGTAAATTAGGAGTTTATTAAGGGAAAAGTCGTAGTTAATAGTTTATATGTGTTCCCTATACTAAAGTGTTACCAGCGTTTCTCGTAGGTTTGTTGTACTGCAGGATGCAGACAGACTCTTCTTGGAATTTGGATGAATAAATCAAAAGTAGGACTGTACAATTAATCAAATTGCAATATTGACTAGTCTGTGTGAATGAGCAGCACATTTTCATCTACTACACATACTCAAGCACACATGGACACTCTGAGAGTCACTTCACAAGCACTTCACCATTTCATTTGATTCAAACTCAAAGGTCTTCACTACAGCTAGAGTTCTGTTTGACTTTTCAACAAAATTATTTCAGAAATATATTACTATTGTACCACAGAATGCATGTCTCATAGTAATAATAATACAATTTATTAAAACGTTATTTTTTAACAATTTTGTCCATGTTGTATTTTAAACAGTAAACTATGGTTTGCCAAAAAATAAAAGGAATTGTTACATTGTCATTTGATTACATATTAAAAGATTAATTCAACTGTTAAAGTCTTATACATTCATTCGATTACAACAGTTTTTGATAATAATTTTGTATTAAATCATAAAACAGAATCCAGCTAAATTAAAACAGACAACACAGAACTTCCAAAAAAGTAAAACGGAATTTGGAATCAAACAAAATGGATTTCATAGAACCCTATACATGTTTTAGTAACAAGGCAGTTTAAGAATCTGAAGCAACCCACAAGACACACCAAGCCATGTAATTCACTCTCCGCAAAGGAGGAAGACAAGCACAAGGATCCGGGTCTAACGCTACACGCCTGGCTTTCCGTGCTATAGCTGCTTTTCCGGAGCTTAAAGGAAACTCGTGATGAGAGCTTTCAATGCCAGAGGGAATGAGTGAAAAAGCCATGCTAAATCACTGTCCCACGCAGAAGCGAATTTCTCCACCACAAAATCCTGCAAAACATCCATTCGGCCAACTGGACGGACATTGCGGGAGGAAATCTCTCCAGCCTGGCTCCAGCGACATTCCATGCATCAGAAAATGTACAGAGCGTTTCGAGTTAGCCACTACAGTAAGACTTGCCTTAGTTAAAATTGCATGTAATGTGACCATTTTCTGTGGTCAAGCTCAAGTGCTCAGTAGAGGTTTTACAGTTTATACTGTGGTGTTAGGGTGAAAACAAGAATATAATCACATACAAAGGGGCTTGTCTCATGCAAACATGCCAGTTCAGTGTGGTTTAACACATGTAGGATTACACCGATGATTAGGATCTCTCAGCTTCCACATTGGCAATTATTGTCCACCTCACCAGTTTTGAGTGGCATCCCCTTAAGGGTTGGATTTACAAGAGTGGTGAAAACAGTGTAATGTAATATGTTCAGTGCATACCAAGTGAAGCAATGCTGGCTACCAAAATGCTCCAAACTTTCAAATTTGTGCATGCAAAGCAAAAATGACCAATTAAATTGCTTCGAAACCATAAATCATCATGCTGCTGGTGAATTTATTGTTTAAATCTGAGGGAGGGTGCCATTATGGAACGCATTGACAAAATGTTTGGGATTCCAGAGATGGTCATGAAACTTTCTTGTTTTAACCAACATGTTACCATGGTAGAATAAATTTACATTTACGCATCTGGCGGATCCAAAGCAACTTATAATGCATTCAAGGTATACGTTTGAATAAGTTTGTGTGTTCCCTGGGAATCAAACCCAAGACTCTGGTATTGCTATCATAATGCTCTAGCAGTTTAAGACCCCTTTAAGACACAAAGTTCAGCAGAGCTACAATCAGGGCCGTCCTTATGTTGTGCGACGGCACCAGGCCCTATGCTCCCCCACCCCCCACCTACCCAGAAGGCAATTGCGAACGGACCGAGGGAGAACAACCACAAATCTCACTTGTTACACTCTTAAAAATAAAGGTTCCAAAAGGGAGTTTTGGTTGTGAAGCCATAGAAGATCAATTTTGGTTCTTTGATTTTTGGTTCCCCAAAGAACCTTCTATTTTTTCTTAGTGTAAATACTAATACTAATTTATTAATACAAAGTACCTTTTTTCCACTATAAAGAACCTTTTGTGCAATGGAAAGGTTCCATGTTAAAGTTTCTTCATGGGACCATCAATGTCAATAAAAAACCTGTATTTTTAAGAGTGTATACTATTATTATAATTAATAGTTATAAGGATGAAATAATAATAATAATAATTCCTTACATTTATATAGCGCTTTTCTAGGTACTCAAAGCACTTTACATACGGAAGGGGGAATCTCCTCAACCACCACCAATGTGCAGCATCCACCTGGATGATGCGACGGCAGCCATATTGCGCCAGAACGCCCACCACACACCAGCTTATTGGTGGAGAGGAGACAGTGATGAAGCCAATCAGTATATGGGGATGATTAGGAGGCCATGATGGACAGTGGCCAGGATGTCGGGGTAACACCCCTACTCTTTTCGAAGGACATCCTGGGATTTTTAACGACCACAGCGAGTCAGGACCTCGGTTTAACGTCTCATCCGAAGGACGGTGCTTTTTGACAGTATAGTGTCCCCATCACTATACTGGGGTGTTAGGACCCACACAGACCACAGGGTGAGCACCCCCTGCTGGCCTCACTAACACCTCTTCCAGCAGCAACCTAGTTTTCCCAGTAGGTCTCCCATCCAGGTACTGACCAGGCTCAACCCTGCTTAGCTTCATTGGGCAACCAGTCTTGGGCTACAGGGAGATATGCTGTAATGGTGGGAAATAAAAAAAGTAAATGAAAATAAATAGTAACCATTGCAAATAGCAAACAGATCAAAACGGTATTATATAAGAATATATACAGTACAGTCCAAAAGTTTGGAACCACTAAGATTTTTAATGTTTTAAAAAGAAGTTTCGTCTGCTCACCAAGGCTACATTTATTTAATTAAAAATACAGTAAAAAACAGTAATATTGTGAAATATTATTACAATTTAAAATAACTGTGTACTATTTAAATATATTTGACAAAGTAATTTATTCCTGTGATGCAAAGCTGAATTTTCAGCATCGTTACTCCAGTCTTCAGTGTCACATGATCCTTCAGAAATCATTCTAATATGCTGATTTGCTGCTCAATAAACATTTATGATTATTTTCAATGTTGAAAACAGTTGTGTACTTTTTTTTTCAGGATTCCTTGATGAATAGAAAGTTCAAAAGAACAGCATTTATCTGAAATACAAAGCTTCTGTAGCATTATACACTACCGTTCAAAAGTTTGGGGTCAGTAAGAATTTTTATTTTTATTTTTTTGAAAAGAAATTAAAGAAATGAATACTTTTATTCAGCAAGGATGCATTAAATCAATCAAAAGTGGCAGTAAAGACATTTATAATGTTACAAAAGATTAGATTTCAGATAAACACTGTTCTTTTGAACTTTCTATTCATCAAATAATCCTGAAAAAAAATATTGTACACAAATATTTTGTACAATTGTACACATTAAATGTTTCTTGAGCAGCAGATCAGCATATTAGAATGATTTCTGAAGGATCATGTGACACTGAAGACTGGAGTAATGATGCTGAAAATTCAGCTTTGCATCACAGGAATAAATTACTTTGTCAAATATATTTAAATAGTACACAGTTATTTTAAATTGTAATAATATTTCACAATATTACTGTTTTTTACTGTATTTTTAATTAAATAAATGTAGCCTTGGTGAGCAGACGAAACTTCTTTTAAAAACATTAAAAATCTTAGTGGTTCCAAACTTTTGGACTGTACTGTATATAAAATTTATATATGATATATTATATTATGTATTATACTTTACGAAACACATTAACAAAATAAATATGAGAACCTATGATAAATATTTAATATTTTGACTTTCACAAACTGTTAATATATGCTCTGTACAGTATTTATACAACTTTTTAAAATTATATTTTTGTGATTTTGTAAATTGATCTTTACTATCCCTAAGGCATTAGGCATTTAATAGGTATTTTTGGCTCATTTTGAGCACAAAGTACACTCACACAAATTAAGATTTACAAATTTCAATTGTATAGTAAAATTCCACCAAATTGAATTGAATAATCCTTACATATTATTCATATTATGAATTAAATTTTTTTAATTTTAAATGAGATAAAATACGAGCTTAATAAAACATTTTGTATAAATATTAATGGAAAAAGGGAATGGACCATTTAGTTTATGTGATTTGTATTCATTTTTTTTTATTTAAGAATATGAATCACATCACATAAACAGAAATGGTCCATTCCATTATTCCATTAATTCATACTATGAAAAATATGTAAGAATTACTCTTACATATTTCTATACAATTATCTGATTAAATTTTACTATACAATTGAAATTCGTAAATCTTAAAAAAAAGGCATACAACTTTTTTTTTAGTGTATGTGCTTACTGGAATTTTTGCAAGTGTAAATGTGATGTTGATTTATTATTATTATTCATATTATTCATATTGGGGTTAATGCCTGGCTACTTTTAAAGTGTTAAACATGGATTAGCGTCATCTACCTACTCTTATGTGTCTATATATACAGTGTGTATGAATATCGTGTCTAATTTTTATCTAATTTTGTCTATTGTGTCTAATTTTTAATGTATCAGGTTTTGTCGAAATGCTGGCTTTTCCATTACAAATTCTCTATCAGGGACAATAAAGTATATTTCATTTAATTTCATCAATAGAGAAAGAATTGCCACCATAATTGTGTAGTTACAGTATCCACCAGCAGAGGCTAACTAGCAAAACCCCTTGTGGAATGTTTTTTCACATGGTTTGCTCATGCTCACACCTTTTTGACTAAAGCGTTTAAATTTAGCTCCATCTAAGGCTGCTTACACACACCTCCATCCACAGCTGGCTTTGATAAGCGGCACACTGCACTGATTGTGGCGAACACATCTGTTGAAACTCATTCCTCTGAGAATCTAAATCAGTCATCTCAAGCAGCGGGGGAATGTGAAAAAGCGGAGAAATCAAACAACCAACAGGCTGAATATACCAAATCAGTTCATTACAATTATGATTCATCATTCTGAATCATGTGGAAGGAATCTGTTTGACTGCTACTGGCTATAGAAATCATGATAGAAAGGATGTCGTATTGTGATCCTTTGGTTTTTTAAAGTTTGAATTTAGGTGGGGAAGTAGAGTTTAAGAGAGCAATGTCTTTTCAGAGAGTTATTTATCCACACAGGGGGTGGCGTGAGCTAAATGGAGCATGCTGTTTTGGAGGCCGCAGCGTTTTATGGGCTGCTTGGAAATGTCCAGAGTGGATTGTGTCATGTGGACATGAGGAACCCACAAACTGTTGCACTGCTGCCACTGCGAGTGAAAACAGCAAGGGTTTATTTTGTTCTCATATTTTTATTGTTCTTAACTTGAAATATTTGAGTACACTAATTTATACATTTAACTTAAAATGATCATGTAACCTCAATGTACACATTTTATTAGTGTAATCTTAGCTAGCTATAACAAGCTAATTCAGAAAATGCTAACTTGCTAATTTGCTAACACATTAATAATAGCATGGTATATCACTTGCTGAATGAGTACAGCAATATAAAGCATTTAACATACCTGCTTTCAAACCAAGCCACATGCTCCACTTGTCACCATGATGGTAACTCTCCAAAAACTCGTATTAACAGAAACTCTTCAAAATTAGCATAGCAAAACATTAGTCACTACTAAATCTCCCACTTAACATTAATCTTGCACAAAAAACATTATATAACACTTAGTTTTAGCATTTACCCTTTCGAGTGCCATGGGAAAGCATGCTGGGAAACAGAAATCCCAGCCCAGTTTCAGTTAAACTTAAGTTTGTCTAAATTAAAAGAATTAAGTTCATAAAACTCATAACAATGAAACAGTTCAGTTTACTTAAAATATATCAGTTCTGTGATCAGCTCTTGAAAGAAAAAGAAAGTGCTAAATACTAAGTTGATTTGACTGAACTAATTTGTTTAATTTAAGTTTGTCCTACTCAAACCAATTAATTATTTTGAGCGTTAGAGTTTACAGTGTTTATTTAGTTTTAAGTATGTGATAATTTACAAATAATGTAATAAATGACATAATAAATGTACATTTATGCATTTGGCAGATGCCTAATCCAAAATGACTTATATTGCATTAAAGTTATACATTTTCATCAATTCATGCATTTCCTGGGAGTCAAACCCATGACCTTGCCGAATAGTAGAGCTCAAATGCTCTACTATTTGAGCTACAAGAACATACTGAAGTAAATGTAATTTAAATGGATTATTACTTGATTAATTTCTTTTTTTCAGAATTTTCAGCAAAAATAACAATATTGTGATATTTATATGTAATATAGAATTAGTCATTCCATGATAATTAATAATTAATATATACATATATATATATATATATATATATCAGGTTTGGTGTCCACTGAACAGAGCTCAATGCTCTGTCACTAATTGACTTTAGTATTACTGTACCACTAGGTGGCACCCTCAAGACTTTATGTGTTGCTTTAAACTTTAGGGAGCTCTAAGGAGGGAAGTTTCCTAACAGAGATGTTCACCAATTATTCCAAGAGAAATAATGTCCTTGCGTCCTTGTTTTAAAGGTTCATCAAAATATAGGTGCTATAAATCTCCTCCATTTCTTAGCTTTAAAGTATGCATTCTCATGCGCTTCATAAGTCACATGATTTAGCACATCTGGAGTCACGGCATCTTGCACAACAAACAGCGCAAAAATATGCGACTCTACTGCTGTGTGTGACCGAACAGATGTTCGTGAGCTATAACAAAAACAAAATGCACTCACGCACTTTGGCTGAATTCACAGCACTGTTCACATAAGAGAAGAAATTATGAAAGAAATGAATTACGGAGGCTAACAATTAATTCCAATTTAAATGACTCTTAGGCTCTTTAAATGGCTTTTAGGTCACACAGGCGTATTTGCATGGAGGAAAAGCAGGAAGCTGCTCTGTTTTTCTACTACATACTTTGGATTGCTGCACCACCATGAACAGTCAGATGTAGCGGCAGAAATGGAGACGTGATAACATCTTCTCGTGTGAGGGCTGCAACCAAAGAAGGCTTGATGATTATATTGAGACCTTAATGGAGAGGCGCAAGCCTTCCTGAGGCCCTCCGAACAGCGATGAGCCCTCCCGAGTGGCTCTGGATGTTTATTGCTGTTCTGTTCCCATAAAAGTCACAGAGAACACACGTGTGCTGTATACGCCTCGCCTCGTTATGCAGCAGAACACTGCTACACTGGACAAAGTGAATCATTAGGACCTCAAACAGACAAAGGCAACTGCACTGTTTTTTTTATTGGTGGGAAATACATTATCACTACTTAGGGCACTAAAGGAATAAATCATGATTATGGAGGGACTGAACAATTTGGACTTTCTGCAATATTTTCTTCACCGAAATAGGAAAAAAAAATCCAATCCTAAATAGAATTTACATTTTACATTTATTCATTTTGCAGATGCTTTTATCCAAAGCGACTTACAAGTGAGGAATACAACAAGCGATTTATTATGAAGAGGCAAATAGACACAAGAAGGGCTCACAATACAAGCTTCAGACATTGCTTAGAGTATCATAAACTAGAATAGGGAGAGATTAAAGGAAGTGAAAGCATAGTTTTTTTTATTTTATGATGAGGTTAAGTGCTCATGAAAGAGACAAGTTGTCTTTTGAATATCACCAGGGATTCTGCATTCCGGATGAAATTTATAAACATTTAATTTTGATTTAATTTCATATAATTTTCCCACTTAAACCCAAAGTATAGACCTTATGTAGTGACGCCTATTTTCAGGGCTGCACTCGTTGTGTTCTGTATTTCCACAGCATGAAGGTAAGATCTTATGAATGAACCACTTGCTTTAAAGTCTTCCCGGTCTACTGACATTTGTTATGACATCCGCTTCAATGCTCATGATAACTTTCATTAACTCTACAATAAGTTCACCAGCCATGCCATAGAAAAATACAGAGCTACCGCAAAAACGGAAGTTCAAACATGAAATTCTAAAGATGGCTGCGCGCTTGTTTCTCTGGTGCATTTTGTGTCCGTGCGGATGGTGTACATACAACACATAGACTATAAAAAAAGATGGACAGTACAACTCTGCTTCCTTCCACTGTAGAAAAATTTGGGCAAAATATCCCAGTAATGGTAGTTGCTGATTTTTCCATCTTAGGAAAAAAATATTTGAAGTGGAATTTTTTTTTTTTTTAGTTTCTCTTGCATCCCATTCGATTACATGGAGAGAGTTTAAGATCTATACTGCAGCCAGCCACCAGGGGGTGCTTGAAATGCTTTGGCTTCACTTTTCAGGATGAAGATGTCAAGGGTGAAAGGGTTAGTTCACCCAAAAATGACAATTCTGTAATTAATTACTCACCCTCATGTCGTTTCACACCCGTAAAACCTTCGTTCATCTTCGGAACACAAATTAAGATATTTTTGATCAAATCCAATGGCTCAGTGAGGCCTGCATTGACAGCAAGTTAATTTACTCTTTCAAACACCCAGAAAGCTACTAAAGACATATTTAAAACAGTTCATGTGACTACAGTGGTTCAACCTTAATGTTATGAAGCGACAAGAATACTTTTTGTGCGCCAAAAAAACCAAAATAACGACTTTATTCAACAATATCTAGTGATGGGTGATTTCAAAACACTGCTTCATGAAGCTTCGAAGCTTTACAAATCTGTTGTTTCGAATCAGTGGTTCGGAGCGCATATCAAACTGCCAAAGTCACGAGAACCATTGAAATTTCAAAACACTTATGACATAACGAAGCCTCGTTTACTGAAATCACGTGAGTTTCATGCTCCGAACCACTGATTTGAAACAAACAAAAGATTCGTAAAGCTTCGAAGCTTCATGAAGCAGTGTTTTGAAAACGCCCATCACGAGATTTTTTTTTTTTAATAAAGTCGTTATTTCGTTTTTTTGGCGCATAAAAAGTATTATCGTCGCTTCATAACATTAAGGTTGAACCACTGTAGTCACATGAACTGTTTTAAATATATCTTTAGTACTTTTCTGGCCGTTTGAAAGTATAAATTAACTTGCTGTCAATGGAGGTCTTACTGAGCCATCGGAATTTATCAAAAATATCTTAATTTGTGTTCTGAAGATGAACGAAGGTCTTACGGGTGTGGAACGACATGAGGGTGAGTAATTAATGACAGAATTTTTATTTTTGGGTAAACTAACTCTTGAAGATGTCAATTTTCCATGTTTTTTAATATAATATAATATAATCCATAAAATGAAAATGACTATTCATATAATTTTATCTACATATGTGATGTGTATGAGCAAAATGCACTGTTTTGTGCTCATATCTTGGTTCAAAGTTTTAAGTTACAAAAATAAATAAATAAATGTAATCATGCAATATTATGTAATGAAATAAATATTAACCCTGGGTATAATAAATATATAAATACATTTAATTAATTTCATCATTTGCGTAGCATGCGTGAAAAAATAACAATACAAATGCATGAGCTCTAATTTCTCACTGCATTATTTTATCAGTTTATTGCAGCAGCTCTAAACTAATGATACATATATGGAACCTTTTTATAGAATTTGTTTTGCATCAACTATAAAATCCTGTTGGAGTCATAAAATTCCAGCGTCCCTCACATCTGTTGTTATGGAAATGTCTCATTTGCTCCTCAAACTGTAACAAAGTCATTCTGGGAAGAAATTTATTTCCTTGGGATCAAGAGTGCAAGTCCATTGTATCCAAAATCTGCTGACAAAAGAGCCAAAGATGTTCATTTGAAGTTAGGAACTTTAAATCCCCTCTCCGTCCACTGTGAGAGCATACTGGGCAGCGCACGCCAGCAGCCTAGCAGCTCTCCATGGAGACGAGGGCCCAGTCTGATGCAACAGAGCAGTGGACAGGGTGATACTGGAAGAACGGAGCGCTCCGGACTGTTTTTACAGCTGCTGCCCCCCTTTAAGAGCAGGCCAGTGGGAGTTCTGTTCTCCTGTCCTCCTATAAATCTGTCCATACAGCAGCCTAAGATTTATTCAGCGCTCCAAGTTGGATTTGCCAAGACGGCTAGGAGTGAGGGTGAGTCAGAAATGTCAGCCAGGTTGTGGGTCTTTGAATGTGAGAAGATGGCACGGTTCGGGCAGAGGGAACTTCAGCAAAGCACTGTTTAAATGTTTAGGGCATTTTTAAAGAATTAATTTAAGATGAACTGATAATTGTTTCTAAAAGGAGACGTACCAGGGAATATGCAAAAATGTATCTAATCACTAATGGGCTTCTCACACTTTTTTTTTTTTTTTACACAAACTGTTAGACCAGGGTCATTTTCATCCTAGATTAACATAATTTTGAGGTGTGTTGCTCCATGTTACACACTATTCATATTTCAACTTGTGTTCGTAATTCACACTGTTTAACTCTAGCACTGGAATTTGGCTCTGCTTTAGAGTAAGGCTTCAACCCATGGTCAAAATCAACATAAAAGCTGCATGAAAAATCAATAAAAGATTGTGATCTCGATTCAAACACCCCCGTAATCTTATTCTTAAATAACAATGGTTCAGTTCTGTCTATTAACAAGTACCTTTGACAAGTACAATCACAGCAGAACAATCAAATCTGCGTTGCCACTGCCGTTGATCCAGAGAGAGAAGTTGTCATGTTTAGGTATGAAACAACTTCACCAACAGTCTTTTCAACCACACAGTATCATTCGTTCTGTGTTACAATAATTAAATTTATCACAGAAGTACTAGGATAATAGTTTATAGTTCTGATATAAACACTGATGTCTACGGTAGCAAATACAGTAGCTTAATCACCTTTTAAACGTAACTTGAAGCTTCAAATAAAGATTTTATCAATCACATCGTTACACCAGTTGGTGGCGACGTAAGTCACATGATAATGACAACATGGCGAATGTAATACGTCCGTATTACTTTCTTACTACACACATTCAGGGCAGTTGCTAGAGTGAAGCAAGGTGGTGATGATTCTCGGGGCCCGCGGCTTTCGGATTTCAACCAAGAAGGGCCTACAGCAACAACCTGCACTGAGGCCCCCAATACCCCAGCTTGCTACGGCCCTACAAACATTCAGACTATATTGCACATACATTTTAGCAGTTGTGAAGTAAATACTTTTTCAAAGTAAGCACCTACTCAAGAGAGTAGGAGATTTCGCACACAGCCATGTATTTGTCATTGAAACATTCATTCAAAAACGCTGATTCATCCAGTAATGAAACAAGTGAAGTCTTTATGAGTCACTGAATCATTCATTCAACCAATCTCACGGCAATTCGTACATATTTTACGAGGTGGATAATTCCTACGAATTCGTATGACCTCACTCGTACGAATTGGTACATCTTTTTGCTAAATTATATGTATTTTATGAGTTGCCAAATTCTTATAAATTTGTACTAATGACCTACCCCTAACCCCGCCCCTAAACCTACCTGTCACTGGGGTTTAGACAAATCGTATGAATTCGTACGAGTGAGGTCGTATGAATTTGTACGAATTAGCCACCTCTTAAAATACGTACAAATTGGTCGTGAGATAGCGTTGTTCAAACCGATTTAAAAAAAAAAGAATTAGTAATTAAAATAATTAAATAGACTGAAGCAAATAACATTTTGTCAGAACCTCTAGTAAATTACATATTATTTTGTTTAGTTGTCTATTTAGAATCGTGGGAGAATTGTGATTTCAATATTTTAAACAAAAAAATTGTGATCCTTAATTTATCCAGAATTGTGAAAAAAACAATAACAATTTATAATAATTTAATAAATTCAACAATAATAATAATTTAATTCATTTTCATTTCTTTTCAATTGTGGTTTACTTTCTTAATACACATTCCTGGTCTTATAGAGTGGTGCAGGGATGACGAAAAAACCCAGAAGACTAATTTGCCACTGGTTCCTTTAAAATATTCCTACGAGTTTTTTATAATTTGTTTCTTATGAGTAAAATAAGGTCTGTGGTAAACATAACTTGACGATACTTGAATGTTTTGCTCTACACACACCCATATCGAAAACTTGAATTTTAAAGCTGTTATGCTTATTTTAAACAACTTATGTTTCAAGTAAATATAAGAATGTTTGGGGTGTTTTACTTTGTAGAACAAAACGTCCACGTATTGTCAAGTTATCAAGTTTTAATTACATTTCTGTCAAATTACTCTGACATTAGATAGCTTAATATCTGAACTGAAAGCAGTCTGTTGCCCTCTATTTACACTGATTATGTCTTTAATAAAATAAAATCACATCAACCTTTAAAGTCAACAGAGAAGCATTCACAACCCATGTTATTTTTGTAATATGATGTATTTGCAACTGAACCAGGATGTTCAACCAGAAAGAAAATGTAGGCCAAAAGATTGCATAGTGATTACATTGTGAAAAGTGGTTTCTGTGAGACAAAAGAGTTGACAAATAGCAGTGCTTAGTGATGTCAGTCCTGAAGGAGTTTTCATGAAAGATAACAAAGAGAAGCATTTTTTCTTTTAGAATAACATGCACAGATGAATCGTTCAAAATAAGACCACGAATGTGCATTAACAAAATAAATAAAGGATAAATTTAATCCATGTTGACTTTAAACGATCCAGCAATAAAATGTTGCTAATTTTAGATCAGGACATTCATTGAATACCGCTAAGATACAACAAGAGGACATCATTCTGATTTAATGTCAACATGCACACTCAGAAAGAGAACTCTGACAGAGACAAAGTCTTTCAGAGTAAATCAAAGCCTGCGTTTTTTGTGACAGTGCTGTGTGAAGGTCTGCGGAGTATCAACCTGAGCTTTACGATGGCAAATGAGTGAAACAGACCGAGAGACTTCAGAGACCAAGATGAAAACTCCCTACGTCAGCTCAGACTTTGCAGAAAAGGAATGCGTCCTCAGGAGCCACATAAATACACCGCAAGCTGCATTTCCACTTTTAACACACAAAGAAAGCGTCTCGGGGCCATTTCTAGTTCTTAGCATTCCAGTTAGGGCCCATCTGAAGGCGATGACGACTGCATTAGCTGTGATAGCTCTGTGGCCAATAGAGGCTAGAGATAATAGCACATAGCTGTGGGTGTTGGTCCTATCCCAGATGATGCAGGCTTCCAGAGACTCTTAGGAGCCTGTAAATGTGTCTGCAAAGTATCTGTCATTATTAAGAAGTTGAGGCCCTGATATTACTAAGCACTTTCAGCTACCAAGGGACATGCCTAGAATACAGATTAAAATATTTAATTGTTAGTACACTTCTACATTTTGGCAGTAAAATAATATGTGCAAAAGCTGGTTCCAGTAATGACACTCAAAGTGAAAAATAGTGCACTGTTAGTGTATAAAGACAAGAAACAAATAGGCTCGTTGGAAAAATGTGCATCTATATTTTTCTCCAAAAACGTTCCTATACATAAATTCACTGCAGTTTCCAGTTGAAACACCATACAGTGGCAGTAAAACACCAACAACTTTTATTCCTTAAACAAATTATGATTACAGGGACAGATTATTGATTAATTGTTATGACTAGGGGTGTAACGGAACACAAAAATTACGGAGTTGAAGTCACGGTTCGGTATGGGTTCGGTACAGCGGGGGGAGAAAACTAAACATAAAATTGCTTTTTTTCTTTTTTATTAAACAGTGGTTTACTGAACAAATTGTGTCTCTCTCTTTAAATAAATTTGATTACAATTAAAATGTTCTTAAGGATAAAAAATCTATCTCTGCTAATGATGTGAACTATATATAGGGAGCCCTTACAATTAACAACAGTGCCCAAACTATTAAATTAAGCTGCTATTTATTTTTAAATATAATAATCAACACTCACATAAAAATTGTAAGCAAACATGTAAATTGCATATAAGGCAGTTTTAGCATTAACTTCTAAATCTAAATATAAAATTATGTTTCTATTCAAATTAGTTGGTAAAATATATTCAAGATGTGGACACTGAATGGCATTTCTGCACTGTAAACCTGAACAGTACTACTAACTAATAAAGATTGAGTACACTGCAATTAAAGTCTGTTAAATCATTGATGGAAATTAAAACAATTAAATTTTCTGAACGAGGAGTTTATTTTTATTTTTGTGTAGCTCAACATTTTTGAGTAAATCCTTGTACTTATTGTGTGATTATTTTTTTTATGTTTACTGAGCAATATAAAGTGACGTCATCCATGTCACATCATTGCCGATGTTATCGACGTAACCGACGTTATCAGAAGAATCCATTCAACATTAAACTGAGTTGCAGCAGATTTCAAGTTCACAAATTCAGTATAATATATATATATATATATATATACACTCACCTAAAGGATTATTAGGAACACCATACTAATACTGTGTTTGACCCCCTTTCGCCTTCAGAACTGCCTTAATTCTACGTGGCATTGATTCAACAAGGTGCTGAAAGCATTCTTTAGAAATGTTGGCCCATATTGATAGGATAGCATCTTGCAGTTGATGGAGATTTGTGGGATGCACATCCAGGGCACGAAGCTCCCGTTCCACCACATCCCAAAGATGCTCTATTGGGTTGAGATCTGGTGACTGTGGGGGCCATTTTAGTACAGTGAACTCATTGTCATGTTCAAGAAACCAATTTGAAATGATTCGAGCTTTGTGACATGGTGCATTATCCTGCTGGAAGTAGCCATCAGAGGATGGGTACATGGTGGTCATAAAGGGATGGACATGGTCAGAAACAATGCTCAGGTAGGCCGTGGCATTTAAACGATGCCCAATTGGCACTAAGGGGCCTAAAGTGTGCCAAGAAAACATCCCCCACACCATTACACCACCACCACCAGCCTGCACAGTGGTAACAAGGCATGATGGATCCATGTTCTCATTCTGTTTACGCCAAATTCTGACTCTACCATCTGAATGTCTCAACAGAAATCGAGACTCATCAGACCAGGCAACATTTTTCCAGTCTTCAACTGTCCAATTTTGGTGAGCTCGTGCAAATTGTAGCCTCTTTTTCCTATTTGTAGTGGAGATGAGTGGTACCCGGTGGGGTCTTCTGCTGTTGTAGCCCATCCGCCTCAAGGTTGTGCGTGTTGTGGCTTCACAAATGCTTTGCTGCATACCTCGGTTGTAACGAGTGGTTATTTCAGTCAAAGTTGCTCTTCTATCAGCTTGAATCAGTCGGCCCATTCTCCTCTGACCTCTAGCATCAACAAGGCATTTTCGCCCACAGGACTGCCGCATACTGGATGTTTTTCCCTTTTCACACCATTCTTTGTGAACCCTAGAAATGGTTGTGCGTGAAAATCCCAGTAACTGAGCAGATTGTGAAATACTCAGACCGGCCCGTCTGGCACCAACAACCATGCCACGCTCAAAATTGCTTAAATCACCTTTCTTTCCCATTCTGACATTCAGTTTGGAGTTCAGGAGATTGTCTTGACCAGGACCACACCCCTAAATGCATTGAAGCAACTGCCATGTGATTG
>RJVU01053030.1:1936992-2000348 GCA_003731715.1 Anabarilius grahami
CTGTATTTTTACACCCACTGCATCAAAATAATTGAAAAATAAGAAACATTATGTATGGTAAACAATAGTTTTCAGTACAGTGGACTTAAACATTAAATAAAACTAAAATAAAAAATTTAAGTTTGACAATTGTTATTTATAATTATTCTTTACTTAAAAGATTTGAGTTGCTTACATTTTTTGAGGTAATCGGTGTCTACAATAATTTTGAGTACTCTGAACTTATCGGGTTTTACAGTGTGAGGTAAATGCTACGTGACAAGCTGTTATAGTGACGTCTTTCTGCGGTTGAAACACTGACTGAGCGATTACAGGAGATATGAAATGTTTCAGTAAGTTGTACTGTATCTTTCGACATACATTAAGATATTCATTCATGTTTATTTTGTAAACTAGTAAACTTGTAAACTCGTGCTAGGCGCTGTCGCTTGAATTGAGGCGCCTATACCACGATCTGCGATGCCACATCAAAGAGCATCAAAAATAAAATGGTCAGAATATGAGGGACAAGACTTTGTTTCTTATCGAAAGTAACAAAACACAGAGATTATTGCGATTTTAAGTGGTTAATGGGCTACAACTCTGTATTTGTCGGTACACGTGTACCGAACCGAAAGACACATACCGAAAATTCTCGGTACGAATACATGTACCGTTACACCCCTACTTATGACCATAAAGCACTTTTACCGTAGTGCATGATTTGTAAACTAATACATTTTAATGCTTTCAACACATTGTCAGCTCCTTATGATGGCTATTTTGACATTGAAACTTGCTCGCTCGGTAGCATTTGCACTTGCAATGTTTGAGCGCTCGGTTACCCGTGAAACACAAGTCGCGACACTCAATAAAATAACACTTGTAGAATCAAGCTAAAATGGCATGGTTTCTTCAGCAAATGTGTTTTTACCTCACAGGGTCGGATTTTAAAACGTGATACAGTATTAAACTTTTAGCGCCACTCACCAGAACTTTCATTTCTGAACTGCCATGATACATGCATCATCCAGGGTAATAAAAGTTGCCAGATTCATGTTCATATGTTTCGAATAAAACTGAATACACTTTTAGTACCACTCACTAGAAATTTCACTTTGAAAAGTGCAAGAAGCAATGTAATATCATTTTGCAGTCACCAGACCACATTTTCCCAATAATCCTGGGTTGAAGACAACAGACAGATGTGGATTTCTGCAGCAATGCTTACTCAAAATTCTGTATTTTTCAAATGGCATCAAACGTATGGGAAATGCAAATACTCCATTCAATGAAAATGCTATAGAAATATAAACATTCGTCAAATATAATGATCATGGGTGATTTTTCATACTTGAGTTTCAATCATAATTGAGTTCCTTCGTACAATGATTTCAAATTATTTTACTTTTGTTAAACTTTTGTTAAACCAGAACATTGTTTAATTCAATCCCTAAACTACAAACATCTCCACTCCTCAACAATCACATACACCCAGCACTTCCATCGTGCAGCAGAGGTGGACCCAAAGTCAAGGCTGTTGGTTCAATCGCATGCTGTGCTATCGAGCTGACCCAGAGCGTGTTTTGTTCCAGAGCTGTTGCGCAGGATCAACACTTCTTAACTGTTGTAATAAGCTGCAGACAGACTTGCAGGAAACAGCAGGTCCCTGAAGGCCACACAGGCTAAGCCGGGCCTGGTGCGGTCCACATGTCAGAACCGTGCATGTGTTTTCCATCATTAATTAGCTGGGATGTTTGCTGCATGCAGTCACCAGATAACTGCAAGCGATTATGTAACATTTTTGTCAGCGCAGAAAATGCCCCCGGTCGCTCGCCAACATAAGCCATGCGCAGGAATGTGAATGGCCTTTGACTTGGGCCGTGACCCTGAAAACACATTGCTGGCACACATGAACTTGATCTGATGTTTGTTTGGAATGGCCAAGCTGTTGTTGTCATTGTTTGCATTCCGTCCGCTCGATTGCAGCATTATTACGCGAACATGACTGTTGCCATAAGCTATTAAATCTTTACAGAGAAATGAAACACTCGTGTAATTGTGCAACAAATGTTTGATTGACATTATGGCTCAGAAAATATGTAAGTATCAAACATGATGCTCAACAATGTTATTCAGCAAGAAAACATATGTTGCTATGACCTCTATGAAAGAGTGCAGCATTTGGAAAGCATTGAATTTTAACCTTTATAAAAAAGTGATGTGGTAGTACCATGGTACAGTGATGGTTCAGATGGTAATATCATGGTACTGCAGTTGCAAGTTCTTGGTTTACTGGTTACTTCCAAGAATACTTCCAAGTTACGTCAAAAAAAAAAAGAAAAAAAAAGTATATAGTAGTATATGTCAAAACAATGGTATGCAGGTCCAAAAGATGTGACAATACTATAGTACTTTTTGGTACTTATTTTGTACAGGGCTCTACGCTAACATTTTTCTTCACAAGTGCTCCTAACGGTCAAAAATTTAGGAGCACTTTCTAATCAATAACAGACACTAACTTTCCTATTACAGGGCGATATTTGCCCCTTTAAATTAATTTCCACAGACATTTTTACCATTATAAGAGCAATTTTTTTTCTAATCTTATTAAATGCATGCATCATATTTCGTCAAGGTGCCCTAGAACTTCTTTTTAAAAGATGTAATATAAGTCTAAGGTGTCCCCTGAATGTGTCTGTGAAGTTTCAGCTCAAAATACCCCATAGATTTTTTTTTATTCATTTTTTTAACTGCCTATTTTGGGGCATTATTAACTATGCACCGATATATAGGTTGCGGCCCCTTTAAATTCTCGTGCTCTCCACCCACGGAGCTCGCGCTTGCCTTAAACAGCATAAACACAGTTTACACAGCTAATATAACCCTCAAAATGGATCTTTACAAGATGTTCGTCATGCATGCTGCATGCATGCTTCAGATCATGTGAGTAGAGTATTTATTTGGACGTTTACATTTATTTCTGAATGAGTTTGAGGCTATGCTCCGTGGCTAACGGGCAAATGCTACACTGTTGGAGAGATTTATAAAGAATGAAGTTGTGTTTATGAATTATACAGACTGCAAGTGTTTAAAAATGAAAATAACGACAGTCTTGTCTCCGTGAATACAGTAAGAAACGATGGTAACTTTAACCACATTTAACAGTACATTAGCAACATGCTAACGAAACATTTAGAAAGACAATTTACAAATATCACTAAAAATATCATGATATCATGGATCATATCAGTTATTATTGCTCCATCTGCCATTTTTCGCTGTTGTTATTGCTTGCTTACCTAGTCTGATGATTCAGCTGTGCACATCCAGACGTTCTGCCCTTGTCTAATGCCTTTCATAATGTTGGGAACATGGGCTGGCATATGCAAATATTGGGGGCGTACACCCCGACTGTTACGTAACAGTCGGTGTTATGTTGAGATTCGCCTGTTCTTCGGCAGTCTTTTAAACAAATGAGATTTATATAACAAGGAGGAAACAATGGAGTTTGAAACTCAGTGTATGTCTTTTCCATGTACTGAACTCTTGTTATTCAACTATGCCAAGGTAAATTCAATATTTAATTCTAGGGCACCTTTAAATTAAAATAGAAAATTTGTTTTTAAATGTTAAACAATAAATTCTGAGAGGTGGCACAGAAGCTCCGTCTGAAGTGGTTTTTAGACACATTTACATAGACTGCTTAATGCAGCTCATTGGTAAATAATGTTGTACGAATGTTTTTAAATATAATTTTTTTAATTTAGAAATATGTAAAAAATTAAACTTTAAAAGTGTGATATTTTAAGTAAAAATAGTCTATGTAAAGTGTAAATATGAAAATAAATGTATTACATTTACCGCCAGTAGGTCACATCTTAATGTGCAAGTCATTCAATCAAAACGCAGATTCATTCATTCACCGTTGCTTGGAGATGCGCAACAGTTCTGGTGTGGCTTTGCTTGAAAACTGTTTTCATGAAATAGAGCAAAAACAGACATAGATTTTTGTTGTGTTTTTCATTAAGGATAATAATGAACCCACCCACCATTCAAGCAATTGCCGCCTCCGAGTTGCCGCTACTTTAAAAGCGAAAGTGAAATGTTTTTATACATTTTTGGTGGCATTTTTGCCCTCAAGCCCCCGTTAATTCCCGGCCTTGCATATGATAATTAGTTAATATGGCTGAAACATCAGCAGCATGAGACTGTCTCGTTTCACCTTGTAAGTGTAGTCCATTGCACAAGTCTTTTGCAGTTATTTTCAGGAGCAAATGCGAGTGAAATGCTAACACTGTAGAGCCCTGTTGTACTCTGTACAAAAGTTTGGGTTGGTAAGGTTTTTTAATGTTTTTGAAACAAAGTCTCATGCTCACCAGAAAGGCTGCATTAATTTGAAAAAAGAAGAAGAAGATAAAAAAAAGATAAAAACATTAATATTGTGAAATATTATCACAATATAATATAACATAATATAACAGAACTCTTTTGTAACATTATAAATGTCTACTGCCACTTTAGATCAATTTAACACCTTCTTGAATAAAATATTAATTTCTTTAAAAAAAAACTTTTAAATGGTAAAGTACATTAAAAAAATTTAAAATGAGCAAATTCACATACATCTAAGCCACAAACATCTTTAAAACATCTGCTAAATATTTTAACATCTGACAAGGAGCATTTTACCAACTTATTTCAGATGAGAAAACACTACAAATAAGACTTTTAAATTTTCTGATGAAAAATGCGTTGTGGTTGCTGTGTTGATCTGGGTGGTTGCTTACATTTCCAAGCCAAACGAGTCAAAAATTATAAGTCTGATCGCTTAGAAAAGCAATAGAGCACCTCTTTTCAAAAAGCCACATGATTTAATCATTCATTTCCACATTCATTTTTCTGTAGCAAAATCATTCATTATTCTGTAGCAGCGGTTCGGGACGAGTTACGTGCCAAAGTTTAATAGATAAAATGCTACAAAGGAAGAACTGACTGGACTCATACACAGTACTGGAGATTAAGTTTCTGATGATTCCAAAACAAATGAAGCAGCCCGGTGCAAAGTCCTCATGCACAGATACACTGTAAATATGATAATATTCCAACAAACATATTGTCAAAACAGTACTGATAAAATGAAGCGCAAGTCACCCTCTTCTCACGATAACTTAGACAAAAGACAGCCAAAATTAGGATAGCCAATGCTGAGATACTACTAAAACTATCAATCCGACCCTGAGGCCAAGATACTGCCAGGAATGATTATGTGATGATATTTAAAATGTTGTTTTGTAACCACATCGTTTATGCACTTTGATAAGACAAAAATTCCAGTGAAACGAAAGCAAGACTGTTAAATGCTAAACAGAAGGTACATTTACAACCAAATAATCTATTCATAATCAGACTGATGGCTCAAAAGTTGGCATGAAATGGAAGCTGCGATAGTCTTTTCTTCCCTATTGTGACTTATATAGTATACATGTATAGTGCATGTAAACATACCTAATGAGGGAGTAACAGAAAGACACCACAGCAGAGAAATCAAACAAACAAAATCTTCAGAGGAGCCTATCTCAAATGAGGGACACCAGGTCTTACCTTTCTTTGATTTGGCACCAATCTTTAGCTTGGAAGGCCATGCAATCTGAGTATCTGTCTCCTCCATAACCTGTGGGGAAGAAAAGGATACACATGTTTAAAGGACTATAGTCTACACCTTTTTTTCCAGTCAATTCTACTTCTAAGTTTAGTGAAGGTTTTTTTGCACCAAAAATAGTCACATTTTGGTTTTTAACCCTCTGGGGTCTGAGGATTTTCGGGGCCCTGGAGACGTTTTGACATGCCCTGACATTTGTGCTTTTTTCAGTTGTTTATAAACATATTAATGGAAAAAGTGTCATTACACTGTATTCAGCACAAACTAGGCTACCATAATATGTGAGGAACATGAATGTACACGTTTGTGTTTTTGAAGAAATAACGTTTTATGCGTGGTTATTGAAAAAAACCAAAAAACTTAAGTCACTGAAATAAAGCCAAAAAATATATATTAAATCTGTGTTCACAAGACTTCTGGGTATTGGAGGTTGTAGACTAGAGTTTTTGCTTTAGAATGATGTAAAAATTATTCATATAAAACAATAGAGAGATTTAGTTTTTGTAAGACACTTTTTGTCAAGAAACACAGTATGCGTGGAGGCGTGAATCATCATGAATAATCCTGTAATTCACACCTGAGAAGACAAAAGAATCGCATAATGAGCTGTGATGACTTGCATATTAATGATCTCTTCCATTTACATTTACATTTACATTTATGCATTTGGCAGACGCTTTTATCCAAAGCGACTTACATTGCATTATACTATACATTTGTATCTGAGTATGTGCAATCCCTGGGATCGAACCCATGACCTTAGCATTGATAGTGCCATGCTCTAACCACTGAGCTACAGGAAAGCAGCTCAGTCAGGTAGGCTGTGAAAAAACCCTCTGTGATCATGTCTCAAGCTCATCATGGTGTATATCAAACATAGAGAAAAAACAGCAATACTGTGAAATATTATTACAATTTAAAATAATGGTATTCTATTATATACTTTAAAATATAATGTATTTCTGTGATGCAAAGCGTCTGAACATTCATGTTACCTCTATATAAACACTTTTCAAGACACTAAATACACGATTGAGACGATGTATTCATGTATTGCCTCAGAATTTGCGTCTGAATAGCGCTGGCTCCGTGGGCGTGGCCGCATTAGCGGATAATGAGCTGACTCATGGGCGTCTGACATGTGTCTCTTTTAATACAGATTACATAAACAGAGATTTTTTGTTTTCGATTTGACTTACACGATTTAAAACCTGACATTTCAACGTTTCTATGATTATGTCTTTAGACATAAGTCTATTTTTTTGTGATTAGTATTCACTAAGTTACAGTTCATTTTCTGAGAACTATTAGATTGGACTTCCTTCAGAGGGAGATGAGAGATCACCTATCATGTTAGTTTTCTTTATTTTACAAAAAGCACAAAATTTTGTTTTTACTCTGAGTGTACAGAAATAAAAGAAGATATTCCACAGATTAAAATGGTGTATAACTCTTAATTGTATGTGCAACATTAACAGAGTATTTTGAGTCTCTTTCACACTGGTAAGAAAAAAACCGAGGTGGTATCGCCGGCGTGACCGCCGACCCGAGGGAGTTAATCACCATCCTCCACTCTCTTTCTCTCTCTCTCTGACAGGTCAGTTTTGCTACTGTACCTTTAAGAGTTCATATAAATTACTATTAAAGGGGACCTATTATGCAAAATTCAGTTTTATAAGGTGTTTGAACACAGCTGTGTGTCCACAGTGTGTGTAAACAACTAGCCTATAATGGTAAAAATCCACCCACTTGTTTTTGTTTTTTTCCCCATACGTCATAAACAGTCTCTCCAAATGAGCAGTTCCAGATTGTAAAGCCCCACCCATGACTTAGCTTAGCTCCTCCCCTGAGGGAGCTGTACACAGTCCGCCATATTAATCTCCTTGCCAGTACATTTAACAGCAGCATTCAAGTAAGAAATGTATTCTTATTAAAGCTACTAAAGTTATTTAATCAAGAGTAGTGAGCAAGTGTTTTTGTTGTTGTTGTTTGATTCATACTAACAGCATGTATAGCAGTAGGTGCTGTATATTATGCTGCTGTCACTTTAATAAACTGAATTTTCAGCTTCATTACCCCAGTGTTCAGTGTCACATACATAAGAGACTTCTTTCAAAAACATTAAAAAAGCATCATTATTCCAAACATTTAAGTGGTAGTGTATATCCATGATTCATACTCTTGCAAAAGATACATCTAAATAATTGCATCTTAATTATTATTATTCAGCTATTATGATAAAACTGCTGCATGTATAGCACTGTTATTTGTCTTTACTTCCTCACCATGGTAACATAATGGTCAACATCAGAAATTGGGCCTGCCGTGGTAATCCACATTCCAATAAGCTGATGTTGGTCATCTGAATAAAATGTGAAGAGCATTTTGCTTAATATGTTATTAAAGATAAACCTCCAGTAACTTTACAACATCAAAGTAGAGCCAAGAAAAGATAATATTTTCACAGTACTGGACGTGGGAGGAGTTTCTGACCTTTTTTAAGATTTAGATGACAAGAAAAAGAAAACAACATGCATATACAGGTAATTCATAATCAAAATATTTATCCTTCAGCCTTAACAACGCATAATGATGCTTTGGGAATTTTATTTGGACAAATTGAGCTGTAACTCTTTATTTAATTTGGTTTACTATAGAAATACCAGAGCATGCAAGACAGTAAAACTAAACTGTTAAAGCAACAGCAACAACTGTTAAAAGATTTAATTCAGATTTAGGTTTTAGGCTTTGGTTCTGCATATCAAATGTGTCTCTGATGCATCAAGCAGTTGTTGAATGTATCAATGTGTCCTCTGTGAACAGTCCCTAAAGACACTATAAATGCATGCAGGCAAAGAAAAGATCAATCACAATTCAAAATCAAGACAGATGTGAGAAAGAAGATGAACAAATTCAATTGTTGATGATGAAAGATAGTCAAAATGTAATATTAAAGGTGCAGTAAGCAATTTCTGAGCAACACTGTTGATATTTGAAATCAACCCAAACAAACACACCCCTTCCTTCATTGCTCCACCCCCAAAATGCACGAACAATCAATGCAAGAGTGTCTCTTTATCATAGCTGAAGTGAAGCAAAATAATGTCACCAGCAGCACCAGCTCCAGAATGTCACTCAAAACTGTCCTGTTAGCAAACATTACAAAAGCAGCATATATCTTGGTTCTGTGAAACACAGAAAAACCAATGTTATTCACGTATGGAGCAGAAACAACGCAACCTCAGCATACATTTTCAGGCTTTCCTGTGTAGGTCTCTCCAGCACTGGAAAGCTTTTCTTATTAACACAGGTCGTAAAGCTCTTGCCCCATCATAACTCTTCTTTTTCCAGTGATATTTCTCTGACCTTTTCTCTTTTGTAATGTCTCTCAGCCATCTCTCTTTCTACAGTCTTTCTTAAAATCTCCCTCTTGCACACTCTCACTCCTCCCCCATCATGAGCGGACCCGCCCCCTACTGCTGATTGGTTACAGGTGTGTTGTGGTGCTCGGTCCAATCCACTTTCAACGGCATTTCTCAGAAATCGCTTACAGGTACTGCACCTTTAAATTTTTGTCAAGTACGAAGTTAAAAAATGGCGAGTGCACCTACAGCAAGAATGAAATGAAGAGTTTGGTTCCAAAACGCTATAAATCCATTTTGATTAATTTGAGTAAAAATGTGTTTTCTTTACCAAGAAAGCGGCAAGATGAAAAACACTATTTTCTGTTTCAAACTTTCACATACCATCTTTTGGTTATAAAAACATTAAAAATTCAAATCTAGATTTTGATTTTCAAAGTTTTATTATAAAAACAGACTATTTTTTCCCCAAGATGCAATAAATCCATGACACATTTTTTTTTTTCAAAATGCAATTAATCCATCAATATAAAAGTTATTTTTCATATTGAAAATACACAACAAAGTAAGTTGATCCACATATATGACAGCCTCTGAACTTCAATACTAATCTTATATACAGGCATTTGACTAAAACGCCGGGTGTATTTAGAGCGCCGCCATTACTGTTTACAGTGCATAGAATGGTGCGCTGTGATTGGTTGAGTGGATATATCGCATTCTGCAGAGAAGGGAAACTAGCGTTTGTCTCGTTTTGGAAAGAAAGGGAGAAAACATGACAGAATAACATGACGGAAATCGCATTTTGCGCAAAATTAATAAATTACTTTTCAATACCGACCAGATACAATACTGATTTTGACGGAAACTCAATTTAAAAAAAAAAATGCAGTTTATCGCGTTTTGGGACCAAACTCTTCAAATATTTACTAAAACTTTGGAGTCAGTCTGTTAAGTTGTTTGAACTGAATTAATTGTGGAAGTTTCTCGTAAGTCTCTTATGCTCGACAAGTTCGTATTTATTTGATTAAAAAAATACAGTAAAAATACAGCAACTTTTTCCTGTAATGGCAATTTTCAGCAGCCAGTACTTCAGTCTTCAGTGGCACATGATCTTTCAGAAATCATTCTAATATGCTGATTTGCTGTTCAAGAAACATTTATGTCGAAAACAATTGTGCTGCTTAATATTTTTATGGAAACCATGATAAATTTGTAACATTATAAATCCAAATCAGATTTAACCAATTAGACTGACTAAAACATGGAGACATATTGAAAACTGTACGTAATATAATCAGTGGAAACCACCCATGTTATGATCCATATCGCTCTGTCACATATGTTGTGCAGTAAGTGTAAAACAATACCACCTAATTAAAATATCTCAAAGTATCTAGAGCAAAAAGTCAAAAATCTCAGGAAACCGAAGATCTATAAATGGGAAACAGTAAAAAAAAATATCCCTCCGAATATTTTCTGCATTACAAATGGAGCATGTAAAAGCCCGCAGCCATCAGGAGAGCGTTACGGCCTGAACAGGATGTGAGGGCCAGTTAAGTGCTTGTGAAAGTCATTGTGAATATCTAGCAATATCAGCAGTGGTCAGTACAGTCCTGTAGGGTCATTGATTCAGTTGCTGTCTGGATAATTACAGAGGTCTTGAAATCTTACAGACAACTCTGAGGTGTCCTCCTCAAGTGAAAAGCAAACAAGCTGATCTCACTTCTGGGCAGTAGGCATTTCCCAGGCTTCTTACTAGCAGATGTCGCCTCTGGCTGTGTACCAAAAAACCTAAGTGAGCTGTCTCCATAGGCAGCATTTTAAGTCATCACAAGCACTCAGGATGTGAGGGCTGGTCCAAAGTGTTGGCACTAAACTGCATTATTATGTCTTTTAAGATGCCTACTTTGGCATGAACACTAGTGGCAGTAAAAGGGCAACAAAATTTATACCTTTTCATACAAATTATAATTGTTCAGATTATCATTTAAAAGATGAGTATGTAACATAAAGAGACACCACTTGCATTCAACACACTGTTACAAAGCCTAGTATACAGTCTTGTTGTCAACTGCCTTCTTAAGAAGCATCCAAACTGAAATGGAACCTCATTTTGAACACATACAAGTAGCAATCCTCACACAAAGACTCAAACCAAAACGATTTCAAACGATGGTTCTAAGCTAACAATGTGATACTTATTGTGCATAAAGTACAAATACTGGGTAAAATAGTCCATTTTTAATAGCGATAACTTAAAATATTATATGATTTTTAATCAAGATTTTTCACTTCGTCCACCATCTTGGATTTCATTTTGCAGTAATTTCTGGATTTGCATGCAGCTCACTGCAAATTGTGCTTGCTTCTTGCACATTTTGCGACACTTTCAAAGTGAAATGTCCGGTAAGTGGCACTAAAAGCATGTTTAGTTTTATCCAAAACACATAAATGTGAATCTGGCAAAGTTTTATTATGGTAATTGTTGTAACTATCGTGTCAGTTCAGAAATGAAACATTCGGTGAGTGGCGCTAAATGGTTAATACTATATATATAGCATTTGAAAATAACGTACTAGACCCGACAAGCAAAATTACCATTCACAGAAGCAATCATGCCATTTTAGCATGCTTCTACAAGTCTTTGAGCTCTTTTATCGTGACTCGTGTTTCATGTGACATACTTACATGCTTTCCTGTAGCTCAGTGGTTAGAGCATGGCACTAGCAATGCCAAGGTCATGGGTTCGATCCCAGGGATTGCACATACTCCGATACAAATGTATAGTATAATGCAATGTAAGTCGCTTTGGATAAAAGCGTCTGCCAAATGCATAAATGTAAATGTAAATGTACATGAGCACTACGCATTGCTGTACCAGGTGAGCTACTGAGCAAGTTTACTATTTTACAAAAGCCAAACATATGGAGCTGATTATGTACCGTCAAATCGTGCGCTATAGGTTATACTATAATGCGTTTTGAAGTCTTAAAGTATTTTGCAAGGAACCACATGAAAATAAATGTTTATTAAGGTTCTTTATCAATTGCGACTGTGAAGAATTCTGTTTTCTCTATGGTATGGACTCACTCAGAGAACTCTGGCTGGCCTCCTACTATCTAACAATGACCCGCGTAAATGCTTCTGTGAAAGCTATTTTTGGCAAAGCTGTGCCCTCCTGAAAGACATTTTTCAAACAGACCACACACAGCTCCTGAAAACTTACACAGCCAAAACATTTTACATGTTACAGGACACCTCCGTAACCGGTTTAATGTTCTTACAAATTAAATGGACAGTTAATTTAACAAGCTCTGAATTAATAGTCAACTCTGGTTGCCCACAGACACGCTTTCAAGGATACTGCTTTTTTTAGAGCCAGATTAAATTTCAGATTTATTATATTTATTTATGTGAATGTACAGGTGATGAAAAAATTGCAAAGAGCCAAAGATGTCTTTTGATCTGCTAAAATATGAATAAACAATTCACAGCAACCTACAACAAAATATTTGACCAAAATTAAAAATTTTAGCAGAGACATCCATAGCAAATGTTAAAAAAAACACTCCAAAATATATTAGAATTATATAATAAATTAATAATAAATTATATAATAATATAATAAGTAGTGCCAGGAATCGGTAAAAAAAATCTAATCAAATTAAATACATGATATGCCAAGTAACTAATCCTATTTACGTCTCAGATTTATTCTATGAATTTATAAATTAGTAAATAAATGAATTTATATTAATTTTTAAATCAAATTAAATACATGATATGCCAATAATTATTCAAATGAATTAATATTTGATGAGAAAAGTCCCTACATAAAGATAATAGATAATTGTCCATTATTGAGGCAGAACATTGAAACATTGAACACACACACAAAAAATGTGTTTTTTCAAGTCAATATATAATTTCCATATAATTGATCTATCACTGGCCTTCAGTTCACAGAAATCCATTATGCAAAGTGTTCCCCCAAACTCTATTAAATAATGAGTAGATACAGTTGAGCTCAAAGGTTTACATACCCCTTGCAGAATCTGCAAAATGTTAATCATTTTAACAAAATAAGAAGGATCATGAAAATTGCATGTTATTTTTTATTTAGTACTGTCCTTAATAAACTATTTCACATAACAGTTGTTTACATAGAGTAAGTCCACAAGAGAAAAAAATAGCAGAATTTATAAAAATGACCCCATTCAAAAGTTTACAGACCCTTGATTCTTAATACTGTGTGGTTACCTGTATGATCCACGACTATTTTTTTGTTTTTTGTTTTGTGATGGTTGTTCATGAGTCCCTTGTTTGTTCTGAGCAGTTAAACTGAGCTCTGTTCTTCAGAAAAATCCTCCAGGTCCTGCAGATTCTTCAGTTTTCCAGCATCTTCTGCATATTTGAACCCTTTCCAGCAGTGACTGTATGATTCTGAGATCCATCTTTTCACACTGAGGACAATTGAGGGACTCAAACACAACTATTACAAAAGCTGCAAACATTCACTGATGCTCCAGAAGGAAACACGATGCGTTAAGATTCAGGGGTGAACACTTTTGAACAAGAAGTTGATGTGCAAGTTTTTTTTTAATTTTGTTTAAAGAACATATGTTTTCATTTAGTTCTGCCCTTTGGAAGCTACAAAAGATACTTACATGTTTCCCAGAAGACAAAAAAAGTAAAATTTATTCTGTTCATCCAATTAAACAAGTTTACATCCCCGACTCTTAATGCGTCATGTTTCCTTCTGGAGCATCAGTGAATGTTTGAACCTTTTTTAATAGTTGTGTTTGAGTCCCTCAATTGTCCTCAGTGTGAAAAGATGGATCTCAGAATCATACAGTCGATGCTGGAAAGGGTTCAAATAAGCAAAAGATGCTGGAAAACCAAATAATCTGCAGGACATGGAGGATTTTTCTGAAGAACATAGTTCAGTTTAACTGCTCAGAACAAACAAGGGACTCATGAACAACCATCACAAAAAAACAAAAAAAACAGTCATGGATTATCCAGGTAACCACACACAGTATTAAGAATCAAGGGTATGTAAACTTTTGAACGGGGTCATTTTTATAAATTCAGCTATTTTTTTGTCTTGTGGACTTTATGTAAACAACTGCTATGTGAAATAGTTTATTCAGGACAGTACTACATAAAAAATAACATGCAATTTTTCAAGATCCTTCTTATTTTGTTAAAATGATTAACATTTTTCTAGATTCTGCACGGGGTATGTAAACTTTTGAGCTCAACTGTATGTGCATAAAACGAAGGTTAAAAAATTAAAAAATGTGTTGGAAACATAAAAAAAAAAAAATAGGACCTCTGAGAAAAAGCTTGAAAATCATTTGTGTACACCATGTGCCAGACTACCAAGACATGCTTTAGAGAGAGAAAAAAAGATTTTGCGTAATATGTTAAGCCATGTGATTATGTTTATGGTGTGAGCACACTCCTGCTGCGCTCCACAGTGAGAATGGACAAAATGATGCAAGACTGTGTTTGCCACCTGTTTCCTGCCCCAGTCCCGCTGTGCGGTGCCACAGGTGTTCGGTAATGAACTGTGGGCCTTGGAACCAGACTCAATTTGGGCCTTAGTTCACATAAACAGCTTTAAGTGTCATTATAAAATACGAGGGGCCTTCTATTGACTCAGCTGAGGCTCTGAAGTGTGTTTGGTCCACTGGGTCAGGGTGACATTGTTCCTGTTTTTATCAAAGTTTGGGTACGTAGAGAGCATGAACTCACACAAGTGAGAGGGGACACGTAATACAAATTCAGCTCGGCGTCATAGATGCTCGGTTTGGAGGGTGAGCTGACTAGAAACAAGCCTTTTCCAGAATCACGTGGAAAGGGAGGAAATGCCTCAAACGGTTTCTACTGCGGAGGCCGGAACTGTATAATATCACCCTGTTTTTCTTGATCTCCTCAAAAATTGCTATCTTTGAAGATTCTCTTCCATAAATAGAAAGGATCGGGGGAGTTGAAAAACAAACCCGGGTGCTCTATTCATGCTCAGTGAAAACAAAAGCACATCCACTGTTCAGGAAAAAAAAACAATTATTTCCTTTATTCTTTTTTTTTTACATCAGCAAAAACACTTAATTTCACAATGGCCCTCTGAGCATCATGAAAAACAAACTATTGCTACTCCTAGTTAATGAATTATAGAGAGAAAGCGACCAAAACAAGGCTAATACTGGAACGCTCCAATCCTATTACAGTCAACAAAGCTGTCACTGTATGTTTATTTTACATTTACATTTATGCATTTGGCAGACGCTTTTATCCAAAGCGACTTACATTGCATTATACTATACATTTGTATCGGAGTATGTGCAATCCCTGGGATCGAACCCATGACCTTGGCATTGCTAGTGCCATGCTCTAACCACTGAGCTACAGGAAAGCTACATGTTTATACAGATTAATGTTACTGTTTGAGTCTTGCAGTACAGCTTCACTTTGTTCTGGACTCTCATAGTCTAAAGACACATCTGTTCTGTGAGTGATATTTACCTTGTTTTCCTCACATATCACATTTCATATTTCACCTCAATTCATATCTCAAGTCTGCTATATTCTGTACAGTACCAGCCATATTCTGAATATGATATTCCTGTATACAGGGTTTTTGTTTTGACAAACTTGCTGTTATTCCTGCTGTTATTTCCCAGGTGATTCAAGATGCTGTCTTTATGTATTAGTTTACAGTATGCTCAGTTATTAGTTTTATTACAGCTTTTTCCACAATAATTTAACAATAAGGACTCTAACAATTCTAGAGTTCAATAATGCCCCGTAACAAACGCAAAGGGTCGTACAATCGTTAATTCAAATCGGAATTAGAATTTGGGAAAACAGTCTTAGAGGGGTCATGATATGAGAAATCAAATTTGCCTTGATCTTTTAACATAATCGAGATATTTGTACCAGTAATGCCTCCTGCAAGACTTAGAGCTTAAAATGTCCTCCTCGTTATAAACAAAGCATTTATTTAATCAAGCTCCAAAAATGGCTCGTTTGGATATTGAGGGACTTGATGTCACACGGGGAAATGTATTTGCATATGCCTGCCTCCACAGTAAGACATCGACAAATATTTCTTCATCGTCGCACCATAGGCCCCGCCTACTGCCGTTCAGTCGCTTAACGGCTGACACTTGCCAACATGCGAGCGTCACATCAAAAGCAAATAGAACCCATTATAATCACTAATGCTGTCTACACTGGATACAGTATACAGATGGGACAAATTGAAGAGTAAATAGAAGCGTAAAGGAACATTATTTAAACAGCTTGTTTGTGTCTCTGTACAGACTTTAGGAGGATCTCAATATGAGGAACAAGTGGATGGTTTATTTTTATTGGCGTCCTGGATCATGTCGGAGGATTACATGTTTGTTCAGAGAATTTGACCGTAGATGTTCTGTAAATGAGGCACACTGTAATGGAGAGTTCACAAAGAAACTTTTTAAATACTTTTTTCATTAGAGTAATAATAAAAAAGCTGTTCTACATTTATTAGTCTCACTGTTTTGTGCTTGGAAAACTGCAACATCACCAAAATAAAAAGAGAGATAGAGAGAGAGAAATTAATAAAATGTATAGGTATCGGTATTGGCGAGTACTAGAAAAAAAGTTTCGGTACTCGTACGCGGTCCTTAAAAAAATGGTATCGGTGCATCCCTATTTTTTAGCAATATGCATTCCCAGAGTTTTTCGCTTTAGCCCTACATAAAAAGATTCAAGATGTTGAATGAACCACTGAATCTTGAACCAATACTGTTTTGCACACCAGCCAAATTTCTGCAGAGATGCTCCTCTGAGATTCTAAACTGATTGGACATCTGAAAAAATGATCAAACGGAAACCTACGCTCTTAATTGCGTACAATAAAATTCATCATTTAGAAACTTGGACAGAACAAGGCCGTTATTTGCATTGATGGTATCTACGATCAAAAAGCACATGGCTGAATGGCCAGTCATCTGTCACTTGGTAAGCATGGCTGAGCAAGGCATTACTCATTAGCATGATAGAAACCAGCCCGTTTGGAATAAAAAGACTGAACCTCCGACATATATTATGATAGTCAATATGTAAACCACCTTGTTCCTGCATGAGTGAGTGATTTGTTCCCCTAAACATGCTTTTATGACCAATGCTACAAATCCCAAAGGAAAATGAGCTCAGAGGATTTAGTATTCAGTGGCACATTTTTAACTTTGACTATGTTTTTTTTAATCAATCTTCTTCTAATACGCTCACATTGATCTACAACCCATTTCAAATAGCTTCGCTTAGGATCAAGGCAAGAAAGAAAGCCATTCTTCATAATGCAGAACATGTCACAATGGAAATGTTTACAGCGCAGTTTCCATGAGATGGATGGAGTCTCTAGAGGCCCAAAGCGCTATTAACTCATCAAAGATGTGCTTTTTTGCTCCTTTGAAGGGATACAACTTCGTCCAACAAAAGGAAATGTACTATCACATTCAAAACAGTTCTCTTTCGATTTGAGTTAACGAGAACTTATAAATAATATTTCGACCTCACACACACACACACACACACATCCTGGTCCAGGCTTGGGAAAATCCCTCGCCTTTTGTTTTGGAAAAATGTGCGGTAGAAAGGTCAAAAATAAATCCGGCCAACCAGGGCACTTCATTATTACGTTCAGCGGAAATCAGGCAGACAGACAGTGAGCAATAGCGAGTCAAGTCATCTATCATGAGGCGTGGGGAAAGCTTGGCAATATTACAAACTCGCCGAGTAATTCCATATGATCTCTGTCGCAAACAGATTCTCTTATATCTGTGTGAGGCACAAACACCCGCTGAGGTCTAGAAGTCTGATCCATCGCGCCAGCACACGGAGGCTTACCTCACAGCTTGTGTGTCACATCCAGCGAACGGGATTGTGGGTGGAGGGCTAGGAAACAGCCCAAATCAGTGTTTCCATGAGCACACAGGCTTCAGCGTACTGTGCTAGATGTTGTTGTTCACCCTGTGCATCGTTGAGATTGGCATCTTGCACGACTGACGAATCGTGTTTGTTTTTATATAATTCATGACATCTTGTCAAATAAAGAAGACATGTAGGAAAACTCAGACTCTGAAGGGAATCGGGCCAAATGTTTTTGGGATTCAGCGGTGAGAAGAATTCCAAAACAGGAAGGATCAGGTAAGGCTGAGAACATCACTGATGCAAATTTACAGAATAATAAACAAAATAGCTTAACCAAAAAGTCTTGTTGATTCAAAACCGCATGACTTTATTTCTCCTGTGGAACACAAAAAGAGAAGCTTTGAAGAATGCGCACATTGCTCTTTTCCATACATGAAAGTGAATGGTGACCAGGGGCTGTCAGGCACCAAAAGGAAAGAAAAAGACCATAAAATCATCATGAAATAGAATTTCATGATGATTTGATCATGAAATTCATCAAAAATTGACGGAAAATGTTAGACTGAAAATAAAGACTGAGAGAGTTATCGGAAACTTAATGGTGACATTGAAGTCATCTGACATGGTATAGTTCGTTTATATCCTATTTTTTAGCTTTTTACTTCTGCCGATTGTATTTAGGCTTCAAAATTCATCAAAGTTGTGTTATAACGATGAAAAAACGTGTAACAATCAAATATTTGTTGGTCACAATGTTTATTTTCTACAATAATGCAAAAGCCAATGGAAAAATACAATTGGGAACCTGACTTCTGGGTTGGCCTACAAAAATACATCATGACTTTAGCACTCTATAGTTTTCCGTGCAAAACAGACAAAAATTGAAAGCTGCAGTCCGTAACTTTTTTTGGTTAAAAATTATAAGTACATAACCAGCCAGTGCTCAAAACTATCTCATTATCTTAGCTCGATTCACAACGGTAAGCTTGTAATAATGTTTTATAATAAGAGTGACATGGTGGATTTCCGCAGGAAATTCGAGCATGCAGCAGTTCCTCTGTGCGTCATTACGTCACGTCCGTAAACAGAAAGGAAGGAGTCCCGTCCAGGGTAGTCGGTTTTATCACGTGAGGATGCTGCTTGTAGCGGATCATTTATAGCCTTTTCTCACAGCAGCTGAAATAATTAAACTTATCATTTTGATGGCGGATTGTAATCCAGAAAGGTCCAAATGACAATCATCAGTGACTAGGCTTGGGTATCGAGTATCGAGTATCGATTGGAACCGGGACTAGCTTTGCGATTTTCCCGGAATCGTTCAAAAGTTTAAATTTCGATTCCTAGTTTCGATTCACAGTCCGCCGACTGGAAGAAGAAACAGCTGAACACCAACGAAGAAGCGTCCATCGGAAGTGTTGGCATAACCGAGCGAGTCGAACATGGATAGCGTGCGTCGGCGGTCCAAAGTGTGGCTTCACTTTTTTTAAACAGAACGAAATCTCGCCAAAATGCAACATTTGCGGCAAGATTGTTTCGTGCATAGGAGGGTGCACGTCGAACATGATAAAGCACCTCCGAGTTCATGACTTCGGTAAAGTTGGTTTTATATTCGCACATTCGGGCATCCGTATTCAATAGCTTTGTTAATTACACTACATTTTACATTCAGTGGACATTCACAAGTAAATATGCCATTAAAACAATACTTGCCTATTTTGATCGACTGTGAAAAATGTTGTAAGTTGACAATCGTTGGTTGTCAATATCATGTCGCTGCTTAAAATTCGCAAACATTAATTTATTGCACATTTATTGGAAAGTCTGAATTTATCAGAAGTCCGAATGTGCGAATATAAAACCAACTTTACCGAAGTGAGTTCATGGAGTAGAAATAAATGTGTGCACAGCAGGAGATACTATCTGTCCAGAACGCTCACGCATCCTGCCTGAGAAGGCAGATATGATCATTTTCCTAAACAAGAACTGTTTCTGATTTTATACTGTACCTGCTGCTAATCTGGACTGGGTTTTACAAGTTGTTTCTTATTGTTTATTTGCTATTCTGCACCAGGTTAGCCCATCAGTGGGAGCACGGTAACATGTTCAAGTACCTGCAGCATCATACACTCATGTGTAAATGTGTTTTCATGGTTTTCAAAAATAAAGCTCTCTTGAGGAAAGTGTACCCCTGTGAAAATATATTCATAATTTATAATATTTATATTCAAGTTCATAGATTTGATATTTAAATTGTAGTTGAAAACAGCCCTGTGAGAAATTCATAGTAAAGTTCATAAAAAGTAAAAATTTCATAGAATTAAAATTGATGGAGAAGGTCAGACTATTTCCTTCAGAAAGACCGTTGGTTAGCTAGCTCATTTAAAATATCCTAAACTTTTTTTGACCCTGCCTCTTAAAAGAATCGGAATCGAGAATCGTTAGGAACCGGAATCGAAACAAGGAATCGGAATCGGAATCGGAATCGTTCAAATTCAAACGATACCCAACCCTATCAGTGACAACTAGAGATTCACCCGTAGTCAAAAGCAAAAGACTTTGGACTGTTGAGTGGCTACAGAAATTGAAATCTACAGGTAACGCTAATAAACACATAGTTACAGCAATGCTGATGTTGTTAACAATAACAATTTGAGAACAATATAACAGTAATAATAATTTGCATGGTTTGGCATGATCCGAGCTAAGCGATCGTTAGATTTAATCATCATTGGCAGCGCAATTTATTGTAGGCCTAATGCTTTTTTCCTCAGTTGGTCAGAACAAAAGTGGCAGACATGTTACTTACTTGTTCAGATGATATTTTCCAGTGAAAATTCTTATATTGGTCATACTTTCAAGACGTAGAATCTGTGATTCTGAAGTACAGTATCCACACCGGTGCGGTGACTGACAACAAGCATTAGATTAATCCGCGCTGACGAGCTGTGCCGAGGCACAACGCACGTACAGATATCTATTCCGCATATGACAGCAATTGCAGGTTTCAAACAAGAGATGGCGACAAAGAGGAAAAATCGCGGACTGCAGCTTTAAGTTGTAATTCATTGAAAATCATCAGCCATGGTTCTAATTTACTTGCACTGAAAAGAGCAGCTTAGACATTCTGCAAAATGACTCCTTATGTGTTCCACAGAGGAAAGAAAGTCATACAAATATCATGAAAAATATATAATGAATGAATAATAACAGAATTTTCACTTCTGGAAAAATAATTTCCTTTAATAATCATAAAAAATAATAAAGTACCTCAGAGGGAGCTCCGATTTCAGACCTATTTAAAAGTCCAATATGAAATAGATTAAATTATGGCACAGAGTACAATGCAAGTCTTTGTACAGACACAAGTGCCATGTTTACTTTTTACGCCCACCCTACTTGTTGAGGCTTTATGTAGTTGCTCCAACCAGCATGCACCTGCTTTTCATTTCCCTCCCAAAATTCCACATCAGCCTGTTGACAAATAACTTTACAACAGTTTACAATTTATCCTCATTCTATAAACAACTAGGAGAGTTTGAAGAGGCAAAGAGTTTATAAAATGAGTTTACGATGATGGTAATCCACACCAGAAAAAAATTGCATCATGCAAGACCAGCCGAACGATTATCAATTCATTTCATTGTCTAATTTGTTTAAAAATTATTCTAACTACACTAAAATATAGATGTTTACATTTTGTGAGTGATGCACGTCTGTGTCGCCACAATGCTAGGTAGTTGTGGATAGTGTCAGAGCGTCGCTAAGGGGTTGCTAAGGTCTTCTGATTGCTCGTTAATGAATTTCTATGTCGTTGTGAGTGTTTCTAGGTGGTTTCTGTCTCAAGTCAAAAGAACCTCTATGATAATCTAGTCCCGGGGTGTCCAATCCTGCTCCTGGAAGGCCAATGTCTTGCAGAGTTTAGCTTCAACCAACTCTAGTGGTTGAATCAGAAAACTGAAAAATGCTGCCTTTAGTGGATGCATTCCAAGGTAGGAAGGCATCAAGGCACGTCAGAATCCAATGTTAGCTTCACTTCCTGTCTCCTTAATCTGATTGTTTTTTCATAGATATATCCTTCACTGCCTATGATATCCCACAATCCCATGCATTCCATTCCGTGGCAATTGTGCTAAAAATAAATATGACATCTGAAAGTTGTGGTTGGTGGTCCATTTGTATGTTTTTTGTGTATGTATGTAATGTATGTTTTTGACCAACTGTTTCCACTAGTATTATAGTGCTACTAAAACTATTGTAAAGTAAATTTGCTTAGTTGTCGCCAAAGCTCACTATATTTGGTAGTAAATTATTAAACCGTTGTGCTGCCCCAGAAGCCTGCCCAAAATCAGTTTCGTGAGGTCCTGCGCAAACGCTAAAAATTGTGATTGCAATTTAAAATGCAAATTGAAAAAAATCCAGGTTTGCTGTGCTTGTTTATAGACTTTATGCTCCAAAGAAACAAGCACGCAGCCATCTTTATAATTTTGTTTTTGAACTTACGTTTTTGCTGTAGCTCTCTATATTTCTATGGCGCAGCTGTCAAAGAGTAATTAGCTAGTGAAGTGGATTTACTTACTGTAGAGTTGACAAAAGTTATCATAAGAATTATAGCAGATGTCATAACAAATGTCAGTCAACTGGGAAGAGTTAAAAATGAGCAGTTAATTCATAAATCCGTAAGATCTTACCTTCATGCTGTGGAAATATAAACCAGAAGACAGAAGACAGAACACAACGAGTGCAGCGCTGAAAAGGGGCGGGGCTACATAAGGTCTATAGCGCTGCACGATTTGGCCAAAATATTGTGCTTATACTGTATATCAATATGGCTATAATAATAATAATAATATATATTTTTTATTTTTCAAATATGAAAATTTATAAATAAAAAGGAAATATTACTATTGTTATAATTTACTTTAAAATAAAAAATTAAGTATTTAAGAAAAATAATATAATATTATTTTATTTTACATCTGTAAAACTGTAAAACACGAATTTCTTCATTTTCAAATGTTAAACTATCAAACTTTTTATGACCGCAATGAGCCCTTACATTATATATATATAGTTCTGTCATGAAACTCTAGATGGCGCAGGCTGATGGGTCTTAACGCAAGCTGATTATAATTACAGCGTTAACTACTTGGCTGATTGGTCCATGTCACATCTGCGGCCAATGAGCTTGTTGCTCACATATTTAAATGGCTAGTTACATTCACTATAGCAGTTTGCTGCGCGCTTCACAGTTCCTCTAAAACCCTCCACCTTCCCCAGCTCCACCTGTATAGATCTGCTATGGGTTATTGATATATGCTATTTGTGCAGCAGCACTATGTCTTTCTCGCAGCAGTGTATTGGCGTATATATTGGCAGTAGCAAGTTCCTGTACTTGCTCTGCAGCAGCAGCAATAATCAGTAGCAGCAATAATCTACAGCAGCAGCAATTCAGCAGCAGCGTAGCAGATCTATTCAGCCAAGACCAAATACATTAACATTGTCATATCCATTACCATGCTAACAATCTTCAGAGAGTTGTCATGATAGAAATAAGTATATACAAGCCACATTGTAAATCTAAATCATTCTTTCAAAGAGGTGAGGCAGGGTTTCCTGAGGTTTCACCGTTACCTGATCAGAGCTCTCAGCGTGAGAGAAATGTCTAAGGAAAAAGGGCTGAATCCCATCTTTGTGCAGAATCACGGAACACCTGATGGCTTCGACACGAAAACCCAGCCACCATGATGGACAGGAATGCAATGTTGATATTGAAAACATGTGTAATTTTAGCAGGCTGGTATCACTCTACTGAAGACATGCTCTTGGGGCGTGGGGTGCTGATTCGGCAGAAATATTTTCCTCACAGTCAAAAGACGGATTATATGCTTTCCTTTTTTTAAATACATTTCTAAAAAAAACACTCTTTTTAAAAGAATTTGTTGTTGCTTTCAACATATGTGAGATAATTCCTGAGGTCATTTTTCATGAATTCATCTATGTCTCTGGGTGCAGGCTGAATTTCACATTCTTACACAGTGTGTTTAGATAAAGTATTTGTTTTCAGCACAAGTATGTTGACGTGAGTAGCAAAATACCACTCTTATCTTATGTTGAATCACATTTACAAGGTTCCTTAGGAGATACACTGTGTTATTTCACAGAAAAAATATCATATCCTTCATTTTTAACATCCACTAATTCAGATGACAAATAGGGCCCATCCAAAAGTGGAGCAGTCGTCCACAGTGCAGGCTTTGCAGAAGGTGCAAAAGGGGTAAGCATGGTTCTGAAACCTAAAATGAAAAATTGGTTTCCTTGACAAAAACCCAATAGGATTTTTCCATTTTGGATTATTGCAGAAAATAAGCTCTGTAAGCAACACAAGATTATGATTCTTCCATGTTCATCATGATAACCTTCACAAATGCACACAACTTTGATGGATTTTGAAGCCAAATACAATCGCCATAAGTAAAAAGTTAAACATCTAAAACCTAAAATGAAAAATTGGTTCCCTCAACAAAAAACCATTAAGATTTTTTCATTTGGTTTTGGATTACTGCAGAAAATAAGCTTTGTAACCAACAAACTATTATGATTCTTATACTTTCATCATGATAATCTTCACAAATGCACACAACTTCTATGAACTTTGAAGCCAAATACAATCCCCAGAAGTAAAAAGTTAATCGTCTGAAACCTAAAATGAAAAATTGGTTCCCTCAAAAAACTAAAAAAAACAAACAAAAAAAACATTAAGATTTTTCCATTTGGTTTTGGATTATTGCAGAAAATCAGCTCTGTAACCAACAAAAGTTTATGATTCTTACATTTTCATCATGATAAATCTTCACAAATGTACACAACTTCTATGAATTTTGAAGCCAAATACAATAAAAAGAAGTAAAAAAGTTAATCGACTGAAGCCTAAAATGAAAAATTGGTTCCCTCGACAAAAAAAACCAAACAAACAAAAAAAAACTTTAAGATTTTTACCATTGGCTTTTGGATTATTGCAGAAAATCAGCTCTGTAAGCAACAAAAGATCATGATTCTTCCATGTTCATCATGATAATCTTCACAAACGTACATAACTTCTATGAATTTTGAAGCCAAATACAACTTGCAGAGGTAAAAAGCTAAACATAGGCTATAAACGAACTACACCGAGGTCGCATGACTTCAACGTCACCACAACTAAGCTTCCAACAACTTTTTAAGTATTCATTTAAAAAAACATTTTCCCTGAAAGTTTAAGTTGGAGTAGTTTGGACAAGCGTGATTATAAATGCAACGAGGCTGTGAAAGCGGACTAGTGAGTTGATAGGTTTTCCTGTTTGGCATAATGACGGCCTACGGTGGAATGGACTTCACGGACGCACGCGAGCAAAGTCCATGAGACCGCAAATGCACATTTAAGCTGCCATTTGGGACACAGCCATTTGCTAAAACGCTGTTCGTGATATGGTAGGTTATGTTTATTTGAAAAGCAGGAATTGGCATTTCTGAAGCTTTGCATCAGCTGCGACTACCCAAATTTGAGGCAGCCCGAGGCTTACGGTGCAGCCAGCCGTATCTTCCAGAATCGGCCCTTTCCAAGCCCTCTTAACTGGGTCTGATTATTTTCACACACCTTTCAGGTTAACACAAATGAAACTTTGACATGTGCCGGATTTCTTACCAATATCGACTTGCCTGCGAGAGTTTATTTTGAAGGCCAGCACGCTTCAAATCAGGTGCTGAGTCTCATTCCTGTCCTGAGCTGTCTGGTTTCTCCAGCCTGTATTTATTCACAGCCTGCCAATTAGACCGGCAAGTGTTTGCCCTAAAGGCCACTCTACCTCACTGAATCCAAATACGCAAAGTGTGCTTGTTTTGGAGTGGCCATAAAAGGACAGGAGACCTGTTTTGAGTATCCTTCGGCGAAAGGTGTTGTGTCACGAGTCACCGACTAAGCTCTCGAAGTAAAGGTAATTTATCTCACACTTCAAACTTTTGCATGTACTTCCTATACACTTTTGCAGAGATCAATTTGAATTAAATTATTTTGCCATTTTAGGATCCAGATTTTCTCAGGCAGAGTTTACCATTGCCAGTTGAAGTATCATATATATCACTCATGTTGTGCTGGATTAATAATAATATTATTCTAATATTCAATATGGTAAAAATTAAGCAATAAGGTACCGTTCAAAAGTTTAAGGTCTGTCTGTATTTTTTTATCTTTTTGACAGAAGTCTCTTATGCTCACCAGAGCTGCATTTAATTGATCAAAAATACAGTAAAAACAGTAATATTTTTTTACGGTAATAAGTTTTACATTTCAATATATTTTATAATGTAATTTATTCCTGTGATCTCAAAGCTAAATTTTCAGCTTCATTACTCCAGTCTTCAGTGTCACATGATCTTTCAGAAGTCATTCTAATATTTTTATTAATTTCTAATATTTTTTTCTAAATATTTTATTCTAATATTCAATAAGGTGAAAATTTAGCATCAAGGTACACTACTATCATTCAAAAAAGTGTGGAGTTGGTATAATTTTTTAATGTTTTTGAAAGAAGTCTCTTCTGCTCACCAGAGCTGCATATAATTGATCAAAAATACAGTAAAAACTGTAATATTGTGAAATATTATTACAATGTAAAAAAACTTTTTTCTATTTTAATATATTTTATAATGTAATTTATTCCTGTGATGGTAAAGCTGAATTTTCAGCATCATTACTCCAGTCTTCAGTGTCACATGATCCTTCAGAAATCATTCTAATATTTTACTAATTTCTAATATTTTTTACTTAATATTCCACAAGTTTATTGTACAGTTTCTTAAATATTAAGTTGTATCTCACCAAAAATGAGAAAATGAGACTTAGTGCTCCATTAAGCATATAAATGTGTCACATTGTACTGCCATTGCCTGAATTCACCCAATTTTGACATTCATTCAATTCTTTCCTTTTGTCTTCTGAAGAACAGATAGAAAGTCATACAGGTTTGGAGCGACATGAGGTATAACTATCTCTTTAAAGATTGTTAGGCACAACGCAGAGTGGAGTGACTATATTCACAATACAACACGTATCCTACTGCTTTTTTATGAAAATCTTCTATATTCAAAATTGACATTTTCATAGAAAACTGAATTAAGACATTGTGTTTTCTAAATATGCTCTATAAAGTGCAGTCATCTCCTCTTAAGATTGGTTTGCTAAGATGTAACAAAAATCAAGTGAGCCTCTTTATGTTACTGAATACATACAACTTCTATTTTGATTCAAATTTGGCAGAGCAAATACACACTGTGCATACAACGGTAGGTATGAAGCACTGCATTTATTCTATTACCTTAGTAGTGGTATTTTGAGGCTTGAGTACCGCAAAACTGTTGCACTGCTGTGTCGTGCAGCACTGATTGCAGTTTGTCCTTCAGCAGAAATAATTACACATGCAACATGATGCTAACCTATTTTCTACCACTGCATGAGGCTGCCAAAGCAATGTGGTTTTCTTTACCTTTTGAAAGAAGTCCTCACCTCCGTTGACTCGCCCCTCCGTGGCAGCTGCGGAGAAGAATGGGACATTTCAGAAAAAGTGTAACATCAGGAATCACTTATGTTGGCGTATTAACAAAATCAGCAATTCATATCAACACATTCTTCCACATGGCCTTGGGTGGAAAAATGTCTGTGCAATTTAGGCAGGGCGGGGGTCATTTTCCTGTCCATTTGCAGCAAGTCACCTCTGTAGAAAAATCAATGCATTACTACTTTCTAAAGGTTTATGCAAGATTGTAATAAACTTTGTGAGGTGTAATACTACATTTTTGAAGGTTTAAAAGTAGTGTGTTCTGTGTTCGAACCCCATCCTATAGCTCATCTTGTAGATCATGGCACTAGCAACAGCAAAGTCACGGATTCAAACACCGATGAAAATGCATGCAGTGAATTCACAGTAAGTTGTTTTGTATAAAATCATCCGCTGAATGTAGAAATGTAAATTTAATCCACATGAGACAGAGAAACTGACATACTTGTTCGGTTTGAGATGTTTGCCAAGAACATTTGATTTAAATTAAACAATAAAATACAGACTTGTTCATCAGCAAATTTGGATGTTGTTTAAAGACATTGAAACCACAAAATGCAGCAGCTGATGGACGTCTAGAACTTTTTCATTTTATATTTCTCTGGATCAGAAACATGACCTACATTGTGAGATGCAAGCATAGTCTTGTTGGGCCAAGCTTTAAAATGTGCGTCTGCTGTAATCCAGACAAATGTGACGTGTTTATTTATATCCAATGAATTACAGGGGAGTTTTTCAGAGCAGATTGACTGAAAATTGCTCAAACCACTGGCACCGGCTGAATCAGCCCTGCTTTACCGCTAAGATATGCTATTCAGAGGCAGTGGAGGAAGCTCTGGAAGCCCTGAGAACAAACTGAACTCTACAGAGTTAACTATCTTCAGAGCGAAAACAGAATTACTCATTTTTCTGTGATTGGCCAAGAAACAAACCAAAACAGGTCCTAATGGATTTATGAGACTGTGGAAAGGCCTCAGGAAACTATTCATAAACACCATAACCTTCTCAAAAATTATGAACAGACTTTGACCATTTTACTCCATGTTGCTCAAAACATTTGATGTGTGACCACCATGTGCCAATAACAAGGGTGGTCTCAGCTTCACACTCATGGATGCCCACGGTTTGGTTTCTCAGCATTTGATGCATATTGCAAACAACACTGGAAAACACCTGTGGAAATCACGAGGTTCAATCAGATTGCTACAGTGCTCGTTGTTTTTTTTTTATCACAAAATCATGTTAGTGATGCATCAACATTTTTGTCAGGAAACAAAATTCTGTTGGAAGACAAAATCATTCTGGAGGGCCGAAATCACTGACCAGAGCAGAGACGCTTAATTAGTGCTTCGCCAATAAGGTGTTTTGACTGTCAGCGTCTATTCCGTGTACACAACGTGGATAAGTTACAACAGGTAATGTGGACATACTTCACCATGACCATAAATTATGCAAGTATGTGTAAAATTAGTTTGGTTGAAATATCGAGAAGTGGTTCATTGATGAAGAACTCAACATACAACTGGTTTGATTTATCACCTGAGAACATGACACCCTGAACAACATAAAGAGTTCAATTACTCAAATTGAATTATCCAAAACCATTATTTTTGGCTAAATGAAAACGTCCCTGGTTACTCAAATACCCTCGGTTCGCTGAGATATGGGAATGAGACATTGCGACAATAGCTGAAGCTATGGGGAAACCACCTTTCTCCGAAATACTGAAACCTTACTGAATCACGCCAGTGTAAGTGCATTTCCTCTGAATCTTTCGACTGAAGTCTCTGAGCTAAGAAAGCACAGCAACACATGCCATGATTGTTCCCTTATCTCAGGGAACCAAGGTTATGTGAGTAACTGAAGACGTTTCCTTCCAATTTTCATAGTGCTGCCCCTTAATAGTCAACTAAACGTTAGTCGACGAGATGAGGTTTGGGGCATGATTTACTAACAGTTTGCACCAGTGCAAACCCTCTTTTGGTATTTAAATACTACTGCCAGGATTTATTAAAGACACGCAGTGAAAAATTAGCACTGAAAAGGCATGGACAGTCATTTTTGCATTAATTTTTGCAGTAATTTATGGGAGGAGAGAATTTAAATGAATCATGCAAGGTGATTTACTAAGGTTTGCGCTAGTCAATTTACAGGTATTTGGGCCCTTATTTACCACACAAAAAAGCACGTCTTAAACTAGACGCTAATTTGCGCTGCTCTTGGTAGATCGCGTTGGTCATTATGGAAATGCGTCTGCAAATCCAAATGTGCCTGTATTCTTTAATTTGCGTGTCATTTCCACTTTTTTGGAATTGCGCTCTCATGCTAATTTGGTTTAGAAAGTTTAGTAAATCTGGCCCTTGGTTAACTAAATTAAAATTGGTGAAGTCACACAGTGACAGACTGTTAACACACCTGTTCCATGCGGTAGGCTAATATGTCAGTCAGAAAAAAGTGTGGGAACATTTCGACAGGGTAAAGAATGACCACAAAAAGGTGAAGTACGACCTCAAACTTGACTTTAAAACATGATTTAAAACATGTTAGTAGCTTAACGTATAGCCACTTTACATTTGGTGCAGATCCTGAGAGTAATTGACAAATATCTTATCTCAAAATGTGCGGTCAGTACCGCCACTCCCTGTACAAAGAGTGTACGTGATCACGAATTTGAAAGCAAAAGTGAAAAGCAAGCGCGCTTTCAAAAGCGATTTCAATACCCCACATATATGCCGCTCTTCCACTGCATGGTACAGTTCGATACGGCTCGATATGGCTCACTTTTTGCCGCTTATCCACTGCATGGGACAGCTCGGTACAGAACGGTACGGCTCGCTTAAATAGTACTACCTCGGTTGAGGTTCCAAGCAAGCCACACCGACACTAAATGTGACGTGTAAACACTGCAGATCACTGATTGGTCAGATAGAATCGTAACTACCAGCGTCATTAGATTTGAAACACGAAATAGCAAACCCGACTTGCTTTAAACGACTGTCGCATGCAACTTGAAAAAAGAAATGGCTGTATCGTTGTCAGTAGACGAGGTGCAGACTCGTTGGTAGCCGAGGAGCGGATGCACGGCAGTAGAGGCGGCGCAACTATAACGATCAGTCTATAATCCCACCTACTTTGAAGTGGTGCTAACTGTAATGGAAAAGCGAGCCGAGAGTAAAGCGAGCCGAACCGTGCTGTACCAAGCCGAGCCGAGTAGTACCACACAGTGGAAATGCGCCTGCCTGGTGCCCACAAATTAAAGGGCTACGGAAGTGCCTTGGAACGTGCAGCATTATTCAATGTGTTGACGTAATTTCAACTGAAACAGGAATACAGGGCAGGACATATTAAACAACTCCTCCCCTTTTTTTAAATAGCCAATAGTGTTTCATTTATATCACAGCTTGGCCAGAGCCGTTAAGCTAGGTAAAACCTCAGTTTCCTTCTAATCTCCTCCATATCGCTATAAAATATAGCATTCTGTGCAGAATTCAAATGGGTTTGATACGTTTTGTGGTCTGCGCCGACTTGGGGAAATGATCCGCTGTGTGCTATTGTGTCTCTGGACCAGAGCAGACTGTGTGCTCTGCAGTTCGTGTGACGCTAACGTTTCAGATTTCATTCGCCTCAAAGGAAAGCATATTTACATTGTCTTAATCATTGCCTATCTCCTATGTAGTGTACTTTGTGCCATTCACCGTGTAGAAAATAGTAAATGTGTGAACAAGTGAACAATTTCAGCCACAGCTTCAGCATCTATTTATAATGTAGGGGGCGGGACGCTTTAGATTCTAGAGAGCATTTGATTGGACAGAAGATCTGATGAGAAGCTAAAGTCTGCGGTGATGTCATGAAAATCTGTGATCCATTTTAGTGGAAATTGTACATTTTAAATGCTTTTTTTCTCCTAAATGCACACCAGATGAATCATAACCTTAAGGCTAACATATTAATACTAAAAGCTAAAAAACTTACATTTTGATTTCAGGGGGACTTTAAAGGCCTATAAAGGTGAGTACACATGAATGCGATTTCAAAGGCGAAAGTGAAAAGCGAGCGCGCATTCATAAGCAATTTCGATATAGATAGTGCCTCCCTGGTGCTCGCGAAATAAAGGCCTATACACAGAGTACATGTGATTGCAAATTCGAAAGCAAATGTCCAAAGTGAGCGTGCATTCAAAATACCCTCCCCCTTTCCCTCCACCCAGTGTTATCGGTAATACCGGTGTTATTGCAAGTTTATATACCGGCGTGAAAATTTCCTCACCGTGACATCACTACAAGAAAGGTATAGCAATGTTGACTGTACTGAAATCAAAAGAGAACTTTAAAGTATTTCAACTTTACAATAGTCATTCATAAACATTGCTGAAACATTGTTAAAGCTGCTGTCCGTAAGATTTGCCTCTTAGTCGCCATCTCTGTTTGAAACCTGCAATTGCAGTTATATGCAGAATTATTATCTGTACGTGCATTGTGCATCGGCACAGCTCCTCAGCGCGGATGAATCTAATGTTTGCTGTCAGTCACCACACCAGTGTGGATACTGTACTTTGGAATCACAGATTGTAGTCTTGAAGTATGACCAAAGTAGGAATTTTCACCGGAAAATGTCCTCTGAACAAGTAAGTAACATGTCTGCCACTTTTGTTCTGACTAACTGAGGAAAAAAGCATTAGACCTACACTAAATCGCGCTGCCAATAGTGCAATTATTATTGTTGTTATACTTCGTTCTCAAATTGTTAATGTTAACAACATTTGATTTGGATCATTTTTAACCCAAAAAAGTTACGGACTGCAGCTTTAATAGGATGAGCACCATTGGAAGCCATTGTAAAATAGACAATAATTGCACATCTGTGACTACAAATCATTTCTACATTACTATGCCAAAATACTAGAAATAAACGTAACTATTAATGAACACTGGTGTCTTTTGTTCTGTTGCTGTTGTTGCCATTTTATAAAAGCAATAAGCCACGCAAGGCAATGCATTACAGTGATTTTACCACATATAATGTGGTTTCAGGCACTCTTGTTGATTATAGTAGATTGCCACAGAAAGGCACATTTAACTTATTATTCATTATAACTACACTTGGGAGGTCGATCAACTGCTCTTCGCTGTTCTTCATGCCAACTTCTGTATAAAAGCTTCAAAGACAGATATCTTTTTGTAGTTGACATTATTTTTACTTGGCACTCAGTGTCTTATTGCTTAGCGCAACGTGCCAACAAAAGCCATAGCCTTGTGGAACACAAGAATAAATCAACAAAAATGCTCAGCTCCACAGACAAATGTCAAGACTTTGTCCATCAACACATACAGTGAATAAAAAAAACATATCTATGAATTGCTGGCACAGATAAAACATTCATTCTTATCCAAGATGGGCTGTGTTCAGGGAATGGTTTCCCAAAGAAGATTAGTGACCCAAATGTCTTCTTTGTGACTAGATTTCTTCCCTTTGGAGCAAAGTGCAAAGTTAAAGAATATAGCACTGCCAACATCCTCTCATGCAAGGTTAGTGGTTAACCTCACTGTAAGCAAAGAAGGCCACCAGGTTATTGAGTCTGGATAGGCTACACTGGCAGGAGAGGAGACTTTTATAAATGGGTTTCTACATTACAGAGAACATAATTAGCATAATATCTCACACCAACATGGGAAAGACATGGTTCATAATATAGAGGATCCACATAATAGCCTGTATGTATGAAAAAATTTCATACATAAATATAGTGGGATTTTCTGCATCTATGGTTTAAAAATATAAAATATCTTACCAACTACGGTCCCCCACAGTAAATCTCAGCCATTTTCACCACTGTATATTAATGAATTTAACACTTTTAACACTTTAATACTAACTTATTGTCAAATTGAATTTGTATTCACAGGATGAATCACAACATTATAATGTACACAATGAAAGAAATATTCTCTTTGAGATTTGCTAAAGATTAAATGTAACAGATTTTTGGTAATAGTATTATTAGCGTTTTTTATTAGCGGCCAAACACCAAAGGTGTGTAGGCACCTATTGTATCTGTCAGTGTTCTTCTTCTTCTTCTTCCTCCACTACTGTGTCTATAGCAGCCCATAGAACCATATAAAAAGTTGTGAAATTTGGCACACTGATAGAAGATAGTCTGAACATTAACCACAGCAGTTTTGGAGTCTCTAACTCAATCATTCTAGCACCACCAACTGCTCAAATTTGCACTTGTGTTTATGCGAATAGCTTTTGAACCATAAAGGCTAGAAACAAAATTCCTCTGATTCCTTGGTGATTTGATTGCACTTTTCTGTCATGAAATTTTTATTTGCCATTTTAAATTTTCCGAGAAAACTTTTTCAACCAATTTTCACAAAAATCAGCACAGATCATCTTCAGACACAGAAACATGGAATTCAAGTAGATTCATCAAATCGTTCTCGAATAACACGCAAATGAATTTGCGTGGGCATGCCAAGGGCATGCCAAAATGGACGTGAAGCTATATCTCCACAATGCTTTAACGTATTCAGACTAAACTTGGTGTGTGTTATAATAACCATGATCTGAGGATACCTGCACAGTTTCGGTGCAGTGCCACCTAGTGGTCAGGAGATACGAAAAATGGCTATTTTTGCATATAACTTCTGAACGCTTTGGCCAAAACTCACAAAACTGATCTCTTTAGATTTGGTGTAGTACTGAGTCAAATGATAACCGAGTCCAATTTCCCCATATTCGCTATTTTGGGCATCTGCTATTCAGAATTTTGTTTTGAAATGCTATAATTTATGAAAGCATTAGCGTATTTGTACGAAATTTGGTAAGTGTCATTGGCACCATGTCCTGAAGGTACTCGAAAGGTTTTGGGGCTGTGACACCTTATGCTCAAGAATTATAATGACATTTCAAAAATGCTAATAGCTTTTCGTTAATTTTGCCTATTGTAATGAAACTGCTCTTAATAGATTCTTTGGGTCATGTCGAGAACATAGATACCAAATTCTTTATTCGTTATTCATAAGTCGGACGAACTTCCTGTCCACCAATTCTAACTCCTCCTAGATCATTGTTCCGATTTTTATGAAAAATGAATCAGAAAAAAACAAAACATGGAATTCAAGTCAATTCATCAAACCTTTCTCATTTCACTTGACAACAAATTCTATGAAAAACACAACAAAATGGACGTGAGGCTATATCTATGCCATCTGTTCTTGGTGTGTGTTATTACAACCATGACCTGAGCGTACATACACAGTTTCAGCACAACGCCACCTAGTGGTCATGAGATTTGAACTAGTTTGACCAAAAATCTCACCCCCAAAAAAAAACACAAACAAAAAAAAACCAACACTGACCACAGCAGATCAATTTGGTCTCAGTGCCACCTATTAGTCAAAAGTAGTAAGAAACTATGTTACATTATAAGAGACCGTATACTGTGGGCAGGCGTGGCCTAATGGATAGAGAGTCGGACTTGTAACCCAAAGGTCATGGGTTCGAGTCTCAGGTCCGGCAGGGATTGTCGGTGAGGGGAGTGAATGTCCAGCGCTCTCCCCACCCTCAATACCACGACTGAGGTGAGACCCTTGAGCAAGGCACCGTACCCCCAACTGCTCCCCGGGCGCCACAGCATTGGCAGCCCACTGCTCCGGGTGTGTGTGTATGGTGTGTGTGTTCACTGCTGTGTGTGTGTGTGCGCACTTGGATGGGTTAAATGCAGAGCACAAATTCTGAGTATGGGTCACCATACTTGGCCATATGTCACTTCACTCTTCACTCTCTCTCATTTATGGGCTTTCAACCATCATGCTTAAAACCATCTTCAAATATCTTTACTCATTTTTGCAGCTGGTCTGAGCCTTTTAAGCTCCTCATTCTGCCTCTGTGATGCTTAGCCATTTATTTGCTGCTTACAGCTATATTTACTTATTTAATTATTTTATATTTTTTCACAAAAGTGTGAGCGATAGATGATGACATCTAAATGTAACAATAATGCACAATTAAACATCCAATATCAGGCGATATGCTAAATAAAATAAAATCTCTAATATCAGCTGATATGGAGCCCATATATTGTGCAACCATACTTTCTTTATTATATTGTTATTGTCATCATTACATTGTCAACTTTCCAGAGTGCTACTGTCATTAATTAAGATTAACGAGAATACTAATGGACAGCTCCAAGTATATTAGACCTCCTTGCTTAGATCAGTATGGCAGTATTTTAATAATTAAGTGTGAAGCTTCTGTCTCAAGTATATTCTTGAATGGAAAAATACTGCAGTTTAATCCTGCTCTGTCACAACTGTTAACATTATTATATATCATTAGTACTCCTGACCTTAATGCAGTGGAATCTTAATGGCCAAGGCTCTGGCCTTCTAACAAAAGGGTTATAAGTTCAATTACAGATGGGAGTTACCCATGAACTGAGAATTAATGAGATCTCATACAGTTCTTTAATAATTCTGGCACTTGACACGAGGTTGCTTCAGAGGGACCGTATCTTTAACTTGTGCGCTTTAGCTTGCTTATGATGGAAAACGTATCTATTAAATGTCATTATGCTGGTTCAATGGACCTCTGCGGGAACAACGGCCTGCTGTTGCCTGGAAACCAACAAACAATTGCACAGATGTGTGATGCTGCCGTGTCCAAGGCTCCGACTGGATTTGCTGACCTCATAATTGTTGGCTAGGATATCATGAACTTTCAAACTGATGTCATGGAAATGTTGCATAATGCAAACAGCAGAATACTGATGGTTTGATGGCTTTGAATGCATAAACAGTGGCAAGTTAAATGCATCACAGTTTACAAACATTTTAAAGCCCACATTACATTGCATTAGGGACCATGAGTGCACAATGTTTGTGACATTTAAGTCACAGCGCTACGATGCAATTAGCACAATAACATTTCATATCTAGCAATGCAAACATGACTAAACAATCAAATAATTCTGCTCTCCAAAAATCAGGTACATATGTATTTATGTATTATGTATATTACAATGTTATGATGAACTATATGCCTTTCTCCACTGACTTTCTATGATGTTCAAAGCATTTCTAAGGATGCTGATTTTTAGAAGGCAGCTGTCTGACTCGGAGACGGCGAACAGAAACATGGTTTGTGAAACATTAGCAACACATTTTTTTAGCTGTTTGATAACGTAGTCAAGCCTAATCAAGGCTAATCATATCAATTACTGATAGAGAGCAATACATAAAATACATAAAATGCATTACCATTCTGGTACATCGACTTGTACATAAGCCTGTATAACTCACTCTTCAATTTCTTCTTCTAAATCTTCTTCTAAATCAGTTCAAACATATATGGCTGAATTAAACCAATATTTTCACTTGCCTTGTGTGGCGTTTACTACAGTAAAGTTGACCGAGTGGCTGAGGTAGTCCGAGCTGATGTGATTGGGTAGAGGCAGGGACTGATTTGCATATTCATGGATTCCACGTGTACAGTTTATTGTAGAGTCGTTTAAATAAAAAAAACGTTTAAATATGTAATTTTGATTTTCAAAGAGGTGTTTTAAGGGATAAAACTGATGACTGCAGGGGTACTTTAAAAAAGGTGAAGCATTTTTGTTTTATAAAATAATATTTCTGTATATTTTACAACGTTTTTTCTGTCAAATCAAAGTCAGTGAGGCGTAACCGAGCCATGTTGTATTTTAAGGTCAGTAAGATTCTTATTTGTTGGTTCAGATATTTTAAACTTTTAAAACAAGTGAGTATGGGTTTTCAAATATCCATTGTAATAATTCCCCCAAATATTCATGATTTTTAAAAATACTTTTAATCATGAAATATGTCTGAAAACATTTTTGAAACTAATAATAATTAATTTTTAATTACATTTTTAGAGTAATTTGGGCCATATTTATTAAACAAAAGCAGTGAACTTGAGGTAATAATGCGCCAATATGAATGGTTTTATCAGAAAATTGTTCTGCTCATGCTCATGAGCAAAACGCCTTAAATCAAACCTATTATAGAAAATAGAATAAGCAGTTCCCAAAAATGTATGAAAAAACCAACATGAGTTCACTACAAAGATTACCCTTTCATGAACTTGGCAGGCACAGAAGTTTTAAACTAGAGTTTTAAAAGATCTTTCCTTTCATCATCTCGGATATCCTTTGTCTCTGACCCTTGAAGAGAGTAAACGGAAACCATTAAAAATGATAAACAAAGCTTGCAGTTTGTCTGCAGATTGTGGCACATCGTTCACATGTCCCAGCTGAGCGTGAGTCAGTCTAGAAGAATGCATGCTTTCTCCAGATTATCTGTGGATGGAGGGTACATACCATCAACATACGCACTATCCGCCAAAGGTTGGACTCAACAGTTTATTGAGAAACCATTATCAGCAGCTGCCTTTCTTGGCTCTGTTTACTGGGATTAAGATCCATTAATGGCCGTGTTCAATTTAAGAGTCTCCCATTTAAAAGCAGACATACTATAGAATACAGTGGCATGCGAAAGTTTGGGAACCACTTGCAGAATCTGTGAAAATTTGAATCATTTGAACAAAATAAGAGAGATCATACAAAATGCATGTTATTTTTTATTTAGTACTGTCCTGAGTAAGATATTTTACATAAAAGATGTTTACATATAATCCACAAGACAAAAAAGTAGCTGAATTTATTAAAATATCTCCGTTCAAAAGTTTGGGAACCCTTGATTCTCAATACTGTGTTTGGTTACCTGGATGATCTATGACTGTTTTTTGGTTTTATGATGGTTGTTCATGAGTCTCTTGTTTGTTCTGAGCAGTTAAACTGAACTCTGTTCTTCAGAAAAATCCTCCAGGTCCTGCAGATTCTTCGGTTTTCAAGGATTTTTTGCATATTTGAACCCTTTCCAGCAGTGACTGTATGATTTTAAGATCCATCTTTTCACACTGAGGACAATTGATGGACTCAAACACAACTATTAAAAAGGGTTCAAACATTCACTGATGCTCCAGAAGGAAACACGATGCGTTAAGAGCCGGGAGGTGAAAAGTTTTTGAATTTAAAGATCAAGGTAAATTGTACTTAATTTGTCTTCCGGGAAACATGCAAGTATCTTCTGTTGCTTCCGAAGGGAAGTACTAAATGAAAAAAAAAATGTATTCCAACAAAATAAGAAAAATTTTGACTTCTTCATCCTGTTCAAAAGTTTTCACACACCTCTCAGATTTAATAAAAAATATCCTAATTTGTGTTCCGAAGATGAACGAAGGTCTTACGGGTGTAGAACGACATGAGGGTGAGTAATTAATGACAGAATTTTCATTTTTGGGTGAACTAACCCTTTAAAGTCGACATGAAATGGAAATTCACCCTATTTGTTTTTAACATGCATGTTATAGATCCTATTGTGAATGATTCATCCAAGCATGTGTGTCTTTTTTGAAAACTCTTTTGACCTCCTAATTTTTCACTATGGGTTTAAATAAAAAAAAAATTGTTATAAGAGACAATAAAAAACTTTGTGCATCAAAACCACTTCATTCCAGATAAAAAACTAACCTGATTTTCAGAAGTCTACAACAGCTCAATGTAACTTTTGACAAGTCAAACATGTTAGTCTCTGAGTAACGTAATTTATTTAAGCCACGAAATAAACCTCATTCCATAAAATAAGTATGATAAACTAAGCAAAAAGCATTTTGAACTAAATAAAGAAATAAATAATTATTACATTACAATCCATCTGTTTTCAAATCCACATAATTTGAATATCACGACATCGTTGTCTGTCAAAAAATAACGTGCACAATACACGGTAGCATTTACAAGAAGAGATCCAGCGAGTACACGCATTTCCTGGAAAACCCACACTACTGGATGTTTTGAATGCGCCAGAGACAATAACGTACACACAGAGCTGGGTAGATTACTTATGAATTATAATCAGTTACTGATTACTAATTACATGACAAAATTTGTAATAAGTAATATTTATATTACACATTTTTGGTAACGTAATCTGACTACTTTTGGATTACATTTAGATTACTTTTGTGCTAACCCTTATTTGATGTCACATATATTGTACGATAATCTTGTACTATTTTGACAGATAAAAAAAATATATATATTCTTAAAAATATTTTCTATTCACCAACAAGAGCCTTAACAGATTGTGCAATGTATGGACAGTTAATACTTCAAAATACTAACACTAATGTAACTGTTAGTAACACACAAACAAAATCACATATGATTTTAAAACATATTTACTTAAAATTAAGTAAATTTAGAAAACAGCAACATTACAAAAACAAATATTGAAAAAACATGAAATTCACAGCAATATCACTGGTACATCAAATATTTACCGGAAAAACTTTAAGAATCACGAACATATATAAGCGGCAGGTATATTACGAAAAAAATATAAACGTTAAAAAAATTAAAAATTAGGAGAATCAATGAATTGTGAACAACTTACTGCCATTGTGTAAATAATATGTAATCATGTAATCCATAAAAAAGTAACTGTAGTCTGATTACGAGTATTTAAAAAAAGCAGTTTACTCTAATTACAAGTACTTGATTTTTGGAATCTGATTACGTAATCCAGATTACATGTAATCCGTTACTACCCAGCTCTGCGTACACAATACATAACGCACGTGAGTATAAATTTGTTCTTCACTCGCTGAAATTTAATCGGAATGATCAGGAAATACTGCATGCTAAAGAGAATAAATGTCAATCCAATTAAAAAACTTAGTGAACATCGTTCAGTGTGTTGGTTTTGACGAACATTTTTTATGCACAAAACTACATAGTCTAATCTTGATTTTAATATTTTCAAAAATGTTCTATTCTTGACTGATCTTTTTTTTTTTTTTTTTTTNTATTGGGAATAGATGAACTGTTAAATGAGTGATCTTGAGATGAGTCCCTGTAGTCATCCAATTTGACTCTCATGCTGATGTAATATCATAAACTTGACAGGTGAGTTTTATAAAATGTAGTTTGATCACTATCTTCTCAGTAGTTTAAAAGAATAAGGCAATTATCAAAATTTGATAAAAATGTTGTTTAATTTTCCAATAATAAAATTTGATAATTTTTTACATGATTTGTTACCCCTTAGCAGATTTTTACTCGAATATTCCAGTGAAACGACAGACTTCTCTCTGGTAACGTATGCACGACTTCTCCAAACATTTCATCCCCTTAAACTCTGCCCCTTTCTTACAGTCGACTGCAGGTTTGCATTCTGGGGTGCGTTTCCCATACAACGACGTAACTCGCTGCTTCACTACCATAGTACGATTCATCGCTGAGCAAATCAACTAGGTAGTCACGACTGTTTCCCGAAACTGTATTGTTGCAATCCTGTCGTTCAGCCACGTTGGTGAATGATGTCACACAGGTGGTGGAGTAATAACTTCTTTAAATGAATCCGTTTGAAATCGAATTAATGCTAGATTTTTTGCTATAAATTACAGACATGGCATCTGATGACTACTTCTCCTTTTTCTCAGTTATTTTGCTTTATTTTCAGATTCAGTCATAGGCTCGTTCTAAACTAAAATATGTAAATGACATATTAGAAATAAAAGATACACATTGTACTTAATGCCAACTTCCTTATTTTGCTCAAGATAAGGATTTATTAAGTCCACATGTCATAAAAACAAGAAACTATGCTTCTAACCACAGCTTGAGAGTTTGCGAATGTTTGTTTGAACGATGGTTTCGGGAAACACCAAATCGTTGAACTATGTTAGTAATGACGGAACTTGTTTTTGGGAAACGCACCCCAGATCTGCCTCCATCCAATCTACAACAGATGGATTGAACCAAGTCTCACCCAAAAAAAATTTCCCTTGGATGTACATCAAAATATTGAAGGAAATGGTCTGTCGGTACTTCCGTTACATCGCGACTTTAATGTAAAGTGGCATAATCATTACTTTCAAGAATTTTTTTTAAAGGTATTTTTTTTAATCATTACATTTTCTTGGGGTTATTCCATTTGATGTTTAATCATCTAAATTTAACTTACCATTTCATAAAAGTTCAAAATATCTAACTGCAGTACTATACTAATTTTATAATACTACAGTTTTTAACAATTCCTGTCTTTTCCTAAGTTTTTTTTCTACATTTTGATCTCACAATGACATTTTACTGTAATGTTAAATAAAATAAAAAAAGACTTTTACTTTAGACATTAAAATATGTCATAGAAGAGTTGTATTATTGCCTATATTGCATGTTTAATACATTTCTGAACAACTTCCAGACAAAAACAAAAAAAGGAGCGCCACGTCATTGACCCTTAGAGCAAAGTTCCCACATATGCAGGCAGCTGGTATCTTGGAAACCACAGCCACTAGGCATGCAGCAATCCTGGAAAAGACCAAAAAATAATTCAACTGTAACTTCTGCCTTAAACTGCGCATAATATAGTGGATCATAAGTGCAATAGGTGTGTTAGGATGTGAATAAAAAAAATGCCAGAGACATTACTCATTCTGCCTGGAAACTCTTGGGTGGATTCTACCGAGTTGTTTTAAATGAACTGAGAGGTTCACCTAAACACAAACTATGAAATGTAATTACTGATTATTTATGTATATGATGCCGATGCCGATGCCAATGCCAATGGCAAAAAAAGCTAATTTGAAAGACAAAAAAAGAGAAAAGTCTCTTCAATAAAAGACATGCCTATAAACGAAATGTGACAATGTCATATCCAAGATGTAACACATTTACGGGTTTGATTGCTTTGAAAAACAACCATTTCGTTTTCGACTCAGATGAGTTGAGTTAGTAGCTGTAGTGTAATGGCTCGTTCTTTTCCTTGTCATAACAAAGTCTCTGGTCTGCGCCAGCATTTTTTAAAAACAGAGACTCTCCAACAGCTGCAGTGAATTATGTGCTGTGAGCACTGGGACTCTTCCGCCCACCACCTCTCAAGGGTCCCTCAGACCCGAACAACACAAGCCAGGGTTTCCTGAATGGTCCCAATATACTTGATTCTATCACCTTTTACAGACTGATTTCCATTCTTTCAAACATTTATTGGCCTTTTGCATTGTATTACGTTTGCTACGTGCCAGCTGAGTTGCTAGGCTTTGTCTGTCCGATGTGCTTAAAACGCCATACTGCTATGAATTCAAAAACAAGGCCACGGCGATTCACCTCAGCAGTAGTTCTTGGGGAGAATGCCACGTTTACCCTCTGAAAGCTACAGGGAAAAGTGTTTCCCTAGGCCTCGATCCAGAGGACAGTTAGCCCCAAGCACATTCCTCACCAAACTCACTTCCTGTCTCTATACTTTCATCCGACAGACAACAAAAAGATGAACTTTTTAACCAGGCCTCGGCCAAGCACGCGCACAAACATACCCAGAACAGAGTTAGCCAAAGTACACTTTTAACACACAAGCAGTTTCAGAATGTACTCTTTATATTTCCATAAATAGAAGACCAGTTGTGTGTCTCGGTTTACTAGGAATTTAGTAAGCAATGATACTTAGTAAATAAATTATTGTCTTAGTAATAGTCAGAAGTCTTTAAAATGGGAAAAATAACTCCAAAGTCAAACCAGCTTTCTTCGGTGGAAGAAAGTTCACCTATTTTCCACATTATAAACATGCTATAAAAACTGAAGTGTTTTACAAAATCACCAGGCAGCAACAATGTTTTATTTGGGCTCCACAGAATGGATCAAACCCATCTGCGATAAGAGTTATGCTTGTTAAACAAGCCATTTGATCCCTTCCTGTTTGGAATCTTAAACAGACTGCTAGTTCACTTTGGTGCCCGACTCTGACCTACGGTGATCAAAGACATTGAGATGTCGTGTAAACTTGTTTGGGAATTTCTTTTGCAAGGGTACTTTTGCAAATCCCCTGCCAAGATTTGGGAAGAGAAACTGTTTCCATCTCATCTAAGACACGTAATGAAAAACAATCTGGGCTTTGGAAATTTGGAAAAACCCAAAGCCCTTGATGTAGACTGGACAGAGAGTATTACTCCTTATTTGTACAAACACTATCTAGAAAGTCGAGAAATTTGAAAAATAAACAATTATCTCCAAAATACGCAATCAATGACTGCTAAACATTTATCTTGACCCCTGAACAGGGCTTTCAACATCACCACTGCAGTATATCCTGAACACTTTGGCCACGTTCACACAGCAGCAGAATACGGTTGTCAGTCCTGAGTCCTTAATATGGTTCTGTTCACATTCAGTTCGGTTATTTACTGGAGTAACAACCGCATTCTATAACCAAACTCACACCCGTAAATTTTCAGGACTCACAATCGCATTCTCAGAAAACCCACACTGTTTGAACGGAACCGGAATGGTCAACTAATTGTCTGCCACGTCATACAGTGCGAGAAAGCCGCTCGACACAGACGCGTGTCTACCGTTCGCTGTAGGCTTTCTGAAGGTTTTAGGTCCAGTCACTGTTCATTACCGAAGCTCCTCCCATCAGTTTTTTGTTCTACACGTGACTCGAATGCTCTGCTCTCCACCCAGATATAAAAGCTGCTGTCAGTTAATGAAGATTTGACGGGTGAACTAGCTCCTGAATTAGAGCTTGTCGTATCAAAAGTGATAACACTTTTTAGTATTATGGACGTCGCCATCTTTGATATTACTTTGGTCACTGCCTCTGGTAAAAGAATTCGGGCTTGACTCCCGTTGCATGTTCATACACAGAAAGTATTCGAGACGCTGTTGCTGTTTGAACGGGACATTTCGAGACTCAAACCTGTAAGTAAATGCGGTTGTCAATCCCAAAAACTGATAGTGTGAAAATAGCTTTTGGCTACCAAATCTGAATCCATCTCAGTCTGTTTACATTAACCTCTGGTATTTGGTCTCAGAGTAAATAAAGCAGGATCCACAAGAATCAGAGGCAAAATATCTTGATTTATAAAGAAGAAATCAAATTCAGTTCAGTTGCATAGCTAATATTGATCTGTTTACCAATGACTAATTGAGCAATGAGCAATGACATTATTAACATTTATAGCTCTTTATATGAAAATCTAGTGAGTTAGCATTCTGCCTAAGGGACATTGAAAGGCAGAATCCTAACTGAATGGAACCTCATAAGTGACAGTCTGAACACTATATTGACAGGAACTGCTCCTCACACAAACTGCACAGGAAACTTAATTCACAAGTGATTCAATAGAGTTTGGCATTAGCATGTTGATACTCTAATAATCATAAAAATAATTGCACATACATTGCATATTGAGTAAAATAATCACATTTTATCAATACTTAGGTAGTGAATTTTCTCACTTCATCATTCAACGGAAAGTATCTTAGAAGGCAACATAACTATATGGAGCACCGATGTTAAAATTCTGATTAATACAGATAGGTCAAATATTATTTTCATGTTATTCATCACTGATAAATGGAATGCATTAAAATTCAATAGTATTTTGTCCAAATAAATAAAATATAAAACACAAAAAACTAAAATCAATCAATTTAAATGCAAGTGCATTTCAGAATCATAAAATTGTAATGTATAGTTTGAAAAATTAAAGGGATAGTTCACCCAAAAATGAAAATTATTCCACGATTTACTCACTGTCAAGCCAGATGTATATGACTATCTTCTTTCAGATGACCACAATCGGAGATATATTTAATGGGTGTGAATGGAGGGCCGTGTTTTGAAGTAAAAAATAATGCATCCATCCATAAAAAAAGTAATCCATACGACTCCAGTGGGTTAATAAAGGCCTTCTGAAGCGAATCGATGCATTTGTGTAAGACAAGCATCCTTATTTAAAACTTTATAAAGTAAAATAATGAGCTTCCGGTGTGACAGCCATACGCATTCATCGTACGTCCAAAAAATGTTAACTTCCGCGACGTAGTACACAATGCCATGACGTTCTACACAATGACTTGACATACTACAAGTCGTGATTCGCTTCAGAAGGCCTTTATTAACCCCCTGGAGTCGTATGGATTAATTTTTTTATGGATGGATGCAAACATTTTTTTGTCTTCAGAATTTGGGTTACCATTCACAACCATTATAAACCTTGGCGAACTAAGGATATTTTTAAAAATATCTCAGATTGTGTTTGTTTGAAAGAAGAAAGTCATATACACCTAGGATGGATTGAGGGTGAGTAAATCATGGGATAATTTTCCTTCTTGGGTGAACTATCCCTTTATTATTAAATATAAATTTTTAAATCTGATAAAGATTGCATTTAACAGTGCTATTAAAGGGGTCATGAACATTTAAAAAAAATTGTATATTTTCTCTGATGTCCATAATGTTAGCAAGATTTATACATCACCCAAAAATGAAAATAATGTCATTTATTACTCACCCTCAAGTCGTTCTACACCCGTAAGACCTTTGTTCATCTTCAGAACACAAATGAAGATATTTTTGATTAAATCTGATGGCTCAGTGAGGCCTCTATTGCCAGCAATGCCATTGAAAATCTCAAGATCCATAAAGGTACTAAAAACATATTTAAATCAGTTCATGTGAGTTCAGTGGTTCTACCTTAATATTATAAAGCGACGAGAATACTTTTTGTGTGCCAAAAAAACAACAAAATAACGACTTTTCAACAATATCTCGTGATGGCCGATTTCAAAACACAGCTTTGAAGATTTACGAATCGAATCAGTGATTCGGATCTCCTATCAAACGGCTAAACTGCTGAAATCACGTGACTTTGGCGCTCCGAATAACTGATTCGATTCGTAAAGCTCCGAAGCAGTGTTTTGAAATCGGCCCATATAGATATTGTTGAAAAGTCGTTATTTTGGGGGGGTTTTTTGCCACACAAAAAGTATTCTCGTCGCTTTATAATATTAAGATAGAACCACTGAACTCACATGAACTGTTTTAAATGTGTTTAGTACCTTTATGGATCTTGAGATTTACAATGGCATTGCTGTCTATAGAGGCCTCACTGAACCATCGGATTTAATAAAAAATATCTTAATTTGTGTTCCGAAGATGAACAAAGGTCTTACGGGTGTAGAACGACATGAGGGTGAGTAAATAATGACATTTTTTCATTTTTAGGTGAACTAACCCTTTAAACAGAGACAGAGTCATCCTGGTATGAATGCATTCCTGCTCAACATAATCTACACAAATACAAAAATTAAAACACATCTGGAACAGAAAACAAGTTCAGGCCTCCTTTACGTGATCCAGTATAGAGAATTCCAGGATGACAGTGTATTTCATCCACTTGAGCCAGCAAAAATAGTTATAAAATGAAAAGATGAATGGTTTTTCCCATCCAAGAGGTACAATAAGTTTCATAAAAGCATTCTTGAATGTTGCTTAACTGCTCTCATTATAGCCTATCTGATGGAGAAAGAGCTTTTGGAGCACGCACCTGTGATGTTAACATTTCTGAAAACACACAGAGATGAGCGGTTCACAGCTATGGGTTGAAGTTGGAACTTTAAAATATTTGAAAACTGTTCTTACGATTAACAACCGTTGCATCCTTTTTCAACCAAATGACAACAGCTGCCAATTAAGTATGCACCCATTGGCAAAGTGGTAGATAATCTGACATGCCAGAATGTCAATTAAAAGAAAAACAAAATACCTATTTTTTTTCCCTCGCAATAAAAGTGCTTTCTACTTCTGTGGATTGTAGTATGATTGTTCTGGATACGAAACACAAGGTCACTTTGTGTTTGTTTGAACTCTAGTTTTATGACTGATCTTAAATCTAATTGAATAATGCTAAGTTTCTAACATTTGGTTTGGCAAATAAATCTCATAATTTACATGAGCTTCTCTGTGTGTCTTCTAGAAGAATCCTAATCCTTAAGGCATTCCTGCAGCAAGCAGGTTGATCAAATACACTGTAAAATCCTGTGAGGAGATGCTGAATGACCTCAGCAGGAAGGATTGCTGTGGTGAACTGAACCTAGAGACTTTGTGTGTGTAGGAGGATGATGATGTCCCTTACAAAACTCACTCAGAACAACATGGAAAGCATGACCCGACACGGACAAATCATTACAGCAGAGACCTTCAAAGCGCTTTACCATACAGTCAGAGACGTGGATGAAAAGCTCCTGACAATTTTTATAAACTGCTGGATAAATCCACTAGTTTAAAAATCAAACCGCAACAGATTAATGGAAAAAGTTGCATTCATGAATGTTTTTTGACTCTACTAAAGCCAATACAATTTTTCTTTTTCTCAGTTCTGAATTCCAGTTTTTCAGCCAATAATCTGAACAAATGCCAAATGCTGTCTGAATTGTGAGCCAAAAATGACAAATCATTGTCCAAAAACTGCATTTCATTTCATCCTTAACTTTTATGAAGCCGTTAACTACATTGTCACTTTGCAATTACTTTAACAAAGGCAAAGATGTTTTAACACTGCCCCCTATTGGTTGAGTTGTTCCCTGCGCACACAGTTAATGTAGGCCTACTGTTAGAATATTAGAATATACAGTCCTCTCAGTAACTACATCAAAATTGGGGGTTTTACACTAAAGTGACCCAACTACTCAAAAGGCCTAGAAGAACAAAATATATTTATATATATTCAACCCATGTTTTCAAAAACAATATTCAAGACTGCTGTGGAAAAGATGAAAAACGAGAAACTAAAATAATAATTTGAAGAATCAATACTTTAAATACGCAATAAAGACATAGTTTCTAAGTCTATGTTCAAATGTAGACTATAGAAACTTTCTTTGAAACAATTGGAAGCTCTCTGTAATTGAAAACTGGAGCCCTAACTAGCATACTATATATTTAAACTCATGTTTCTGAAGAGAAAATCGGTATGAAAGCGAGAATTGTACACTTGAGGTGAACAAAGGAGACTGGGAAAATAACCGGCTCAGCTGTGCAGATGCTGGAGGCAATGCATTAGATTTTGCATTACTATTTATAAGTGTTTGTTTAGTTAAACAATTGTTAAAGACAATTATTAACAGCAATGGTGCCTTCTTCTAATTTGTCAACTTTGCAGAGTGTTTATTTCTTTCAAACTCTCTAAAAATTGATGATTTGTTGTCATGGAAACAAGAGTTTTACCTAATAACATGATCTCCAGTTTTTTCCGGTCCACTCGAAACCTCTCCTCGGTCCACTCGGGGTCCGGAGGTGCCGTGGGTCCGCTGGAGTCATCTTCAGACACTGGCAGAGGGGAATCAGTGCTGCGCTCGCTGTTGGAGCCTGGATCAGATTGCTGTAAATATCCGCTTAAGGGTTCACACTGAGCGGCCATGACTTTCACAGAGCACCGCTGACTCTCCGCAGCCGTCAGATCAGATCATTCCAGCGGAGAGTGAGCGCCAGTCATCGCGGCCACGGGCTCTGTGTGTGAGTTACTTTGACCGGAGGAGTATAACGTGAGGGCAGGCAAAAGTAGAGCGCCGCCCTTTGTTCAATATGAGCCAGAGAAGGGGGTCTGTGGGTTACAAAATGTTGTGAGCTCAACCCATGATGCCCCAAAATACTTCACGTTCCTTCTTTGCCTAAATAATGTCTTGGACTAGGTGTTTACAAGTGTTTACAAACACGAACTTTATTGTGAACTTATTATTTTGGCATATAAACTGCATGCTTTGTTTTAAATTAGCAAATATATATATATATATACATATATATATATTAATATGTTATATTTAAATATACATATATTTATTTTAATATTTTATTATATTTATGTTTGTATTTTTATTATTATAAAACTNCTGGGAACGTTTTTTTTAAACAATAACAAAATATAATGTAAAATAAATAATATAATATAGTTTATTATATAATAAACATAAGTTGTAAAATAATGTTTACAGTTTAATAAGACGATTATGTCAACATTTAAGACCATATGAGATAAATATACACTATAAATAAATTTTATATTTTTACAATAGGCTATAAATGCATCGAACAATTCATAAATATCATAAAATAACAACAGTATAGTATAATATAATGTAATATAGTCTTTTATAGTGAACCCGGATCACGTGACCCATGATGCTTCTGCTGCAAGGATGTAGCCTTCATCTGGACGAATTTGACAGCTATGACTTGAGGTGCTTACACAAATTTGAAGTACGTACCTTCTTTATTTTCCCTTAAATGTTCTCAAGGCAGCCGTATTCCTTTTTTATTCCAAATCCGGCTGTGCAAATGGTATAAAGTGGCATTAACGGCTTTGTTTTGTTAGCTTAGGTTGCTAACAAAATGGAGGCGAGCGCGTCTTTAAGTGTAATCTCAGTGAGCGCGCAGCAGCGTTTGTTTTATATTACACCTATAAGGCTGAGGCTCTTTTTACCATTGTATCAGTCTGAGTAATCATGTATGATGGCCAAAACAACTGTCAAGGGTTGGTGTTTTCAGTAAGTGTTTCTGGGGTTTAGCAGGATGTCTGAACATGGAGATGGGGATGGAGAGGCGAGCTCATCTGCCGCTTTCAGACCATCATTTGCTGTGGGCAGAGGACTGCCTGGCCGAGTATCACTGAATCCCCCTCCACCAGGCAGACTGACCTCTTTGCGCTCCAGAGATCTCACCCTGGGTGGATATAAAAAGGTTGCACCTTCTAATGTCAATGGTTCAGTGTAATTTATGGGTTTTTGTGCTGCTCTTAGCTTTTAAAAAAAAGAAGGGAAAAAAGAAGGGAAAAAAGGAAGTAAATAGAAGGAAGTTACAGTAAATAGATACAGCATCTTAAGTTCAAGATTAAAAGAATGTGCATATCTAGAAACTTTTACAATTGACTGATTTTTTTCTTCTTTTTTTTTCCCAACAGAAAACCTTTGTACCAAATGTTCACTCTGTCCGTAAAAATAAAGATGAGTAAGTATTTTAGACATCATTATTAAACTTTGTAGTACTTGTGCTCTATAGTTGGGAAACCAGACATCTTGTAACTATGGCTACATGGTAAAGCTAAAGTGTAAAAATTAGGATTATTAAAAGAAAAGAAGAAAAAAAAGTATATATTTGGATGTGTAAATTGGACATTTCATGATACGATCTGACATTGATTCTTTTAGCCAGTGATACAAAATTTACTTATACCTCAAAACTTGCCGTGATATGATTTGTGATTTGAATAGATTCAGGAGACTGTGATAGATATATTGATAATTACATTTTACATTTAATTTTATTAACTCACAAGTATAACCAAAATATAACGTGAACAATTAAACTCATAAAACAACCACAAAAAAGTTTTTTTTTAAAAATAATATAGAAAATAATGAAAAAATCAAGCAGCACGAGATCAATGTGACATCATATATATATAAACAGTATATAATATAACAGACTTTTGTTAACATTTTTAAGTAATAATAAAGAGTTTTTAATCAGTTCATTGAAACTTCATAATTATTATAAGTTTATAACCCTGGATTAACTCTCAGAGATGAATTTCACAGTATTGACACATCTGCAACACTCATTGAAAGTAAACGACAGTTCGTTCTGTCATGTTAACCGCTGCCAATGTGAACTCTTGTTTTCTGGAGGTTACAGGAGGGGACTCGCACTGCACCAAAGAAAGAGAGAAGAGAGAGAGAAGACAGACAAAGAGAGAGACGGCGACGAGAAAAACCTCAGACTATTCAGTCTCACTCCATCTTTGAGCAGGGTCCTGCAGACACCTACAGGAAACCAGGTAAAGCACACTTTTAAAGCACACAATTATTGACATTATATTTGGACTGTAGAGCCAGAGGAGAATTGGTCTCCTGGTGTTGCCTGGTTTCTCCCAAGGTTTTTTTTTTTTTCATTATCCAACATGAAATTAAGTTTTTCATTCCTTCCCATGAACTATGTTTCCATCCAAAGTTGTGAATTTAACTTGGAAAAAGCACTGTTTACATCCATGTGTTCAAGAAAACAAAATCGTCACTTTCTGGAAATTGCAGCAAAATATCCGTAATATAAATGGCCACTGTGGCTCTTTTTCGTATATCACAAATGACTTGCGCCTCAGAGCAAGCAGACTAAATGCAATATACGCTGTCATGTTATATTGCGTTCGAATACCTGGTGTTTGTTAAGAGGGAACAGTGGCATTTTCATCACGCACTCTTACCTCAGCAGAAACAAAATATTCCATTGTAGAATAAGAAGCATTAGCATGTGTGTGGGCCACAGAGTGATGCATGACCTACCTGTGGGGACGACACTTCACACTGTGGACTGATGACAGCTCACTGACCACTCTCCTGTCATCTAAGGGCCAGTGCAGAGCAGGTATTCCAATACCCAGATGGTCATCTAGGCTGATGGCATTTACCTATGACATTCAGTATAAGCCAGGATGCGAGAATGTGACCGCAGATTGTTTATCTCTCTTACCATTTCCCAGTACTGAACCTAGTCCGGAAAAGTTGTGGCACTCACCTCTACGCTCACAGTAACCAACACCGAGTTCAAAGCTGCATGGAATTCTTGTCCTATTTAAGCCGAGCTGCGCAGACTGCTCAAAATGACCAAAGTGTGCTAGGGCTCTGGATCGTGCTTACAGCCATACTTTCAATTATGGCTTGAACTTTCACATGTACTCGATTTAACATTTTACCTGTGTTCAGTTACCAGCAAAATACCAGAAGTGGCGCATTCCACAGACAAGAATCCATGAACCGCATTATTAGACCATTTTCTAAGGCTGCACAATGTATTAAAGTCATTTAAACACCACAGGGCTGCGATTCAATCAAATAAATATATGCCCCTCGGGTTTAATAGATATATGCGCTTTATTTACATGCGTGTAGGTTACGTGGCATCTCAGAGCGGCTCCGTTCAGTCAATGCTGCTCCACATGAACTGTAATCATTTACATGCGTGGAGAGTCTCATACTCCATCACTGCATATGCTGCGAGTTTGGGTTGCTTATAACGTTCATCTGGGAAAGGCAATTTGTGCCATTTTATCAGAATTGTAAGGTAAATCATTTATAAACCTACGCCAGCACAGAAGAATACATCAAAAAATATGCAAACTGTTCATCGCGATTTCAAAATAAAAGTTTAAACCCTCACTCTGAGTTTGCATGTTTTGATGTCCACATATTCTTGTTCAAGAAATTACGGTGACTGTACCATTTCCATCGTAAAGAAGTTGTCAAATATTAAAGATTAAGTAAACAAATGAATTTAATGTCGTTTGGACAATATTAAACAAGGACTTGATCTGCTGTAAGTGTAATAATACCAGGTTGGTGCCCTCTGCAGGCATTTGTTATAATACATAATGTACAAGATGATTGTTTAACAGTGTTCTATAAAACCATATGATTACATGCTTTTGATAGTTTATTTGAACCAAATATTATTGTCTGATTATGTATTTTAAGTTATTTTAAAGGCTTGGGTCTTTGATAAGTTCTATTTTTATTAACACCAAAAAAATGTTTTTTTAAATTATTATTCTTATTTTTAATGATTCATCTCAATTAATCGTCAAAATAATCGACCGATCACTCGATTACCAAAATAATTGTTAGTGACAGCCCTAGGACCAACCGCCTCCTAGTTCCAGAATGTCTACAGCCCTAGTTCATTCCACTTGCACAAATCAGTGAATGAAAAGGAGGCTGAGAGAACTTCAGAGAGAAACGGAAACGGCTGTCAAATTTTGTGTCACGTGTCAGTTACATGACAAATCTGCTGTCACACACACACTACTTCGACCCATACAATACCCTACTGATGCCTGGGAAAAAGCGGCCATAGACATCGTGGACCCTTTTGACGCAGCACCTGTGGACTGTCGCTTTGTGGTCACTCTTGTAGACTGTTACAGCAAGTGGCCTGAGATAGCATTCGTCTAACATCCTATTCCGTGATACAGTTCCTGTCTGCTGTATTTAGCAGGAAGGGGAATACGAAAGGGCTGATTTCTGACAACGGAGTACAGTTCACTTCACATGACTTCAAGTTGTTGAGGAATCGTACACGGGACAACATCTTTGTATTACACAAGATCAAATGAAGAAGTCGAACGTTTCATTCGCAGCTTAAAGGATAGCTTACAGACTCCACCACTGGAAGGAAAAGGGTGGAAGGAGTTTACCAAAGACTTTATGCAGGCATACCATGCAACGTCGCATGCCACAACACATTGCACTAAACTCTTGCACGGTAGACCCATGTTTACACAACATAACGTCTCGGGTCTTCACTTGCCACCTGCAGGTAAACTGCCCTAACCTTGCTTCACATGTGACAAACAGGCAAAAAGTAAACAGTACAGTGACAAAAAACGCAGTGCAGTGTGGATTCTATATGTCCATGTTAAGAGACCAGGAATTGTGGAAAACCCCTAAAGATTGTGGGTAAGAAAGGACTGTACACATAAACTGTTGAATGGACGATGCTGGAATGCATCTCAAGCTCCATCATCACGCTCCATGCAGAACAGACGAGTCCAGTGAACGCTCACTGAGTTTTATTCCAAGGCACTCAACAATACTATATAGTAAATCTCAGCTCTGATTGTTTATATTGTCACAAAATGTAAACTATATTATTGCCAAACTTGGTAATAAAAGTTTATGCAACTTTATCCGTGTACATACAATATATTAATATGGTAACACTTTACAATAAGGTTCATTAGTTAACATTAGTTAACTACATTAGTTTACATGAACTAATAATGAACTGCACTTATACAGCATTTATTAGTCTTTGTTAATGTTAATTTCAACATTTACTAATACATTAAAATCTTGTTAACATTAGTTAATGCACTGTGAACTAACATGAACAAACAATGAACAACTGTGTTTTCATTAACTAACGGTAACGAATATTAGTAAATACAGTATCTAATGTATTGCTCATGGTTAGTTCATGTTAGTTAATACATTAACTAATGAACCTTTTTGTAAAGTGTTAACATTAATATATACTATTTAGCAAATCTCAACTGATTAATTGCTTGTATCGTCACAAAATGTAAACTATATTATCGTCAAGCTCTAATCTGCTAAATGCAACTGTAAGTCATGAAGGTATTAACATATTACAATGACATTTTTTGTGAAGTTGCTTTTAAACAATGTGTAATGTGAAAGCGCTATATGAATAAATTAAAGGCACAAAATGTAAGATACTTGGATTAAAATATCCAAAAACCACTAGAACAGTGTTATATATTTTGTTTACTTGTGTACTTACATTATGCCAAATGTTTCCAAGAAAGTTTAAAGCAATTTTAACTAGGACACGGACTGTGTCCGTGTGTCGCCTATCAATGACATCATACCCGTGTTACCCTCGGTTTTATTTTGTAGAAACCATGGAAACAACAAAGACACTTAAGTATATTAGGATACATTCATTGACAGAAAACTAATTATGTTATATAGCTCAACACAGTAAGTCTTGTTGTTTAAATCTCGTTTTCTTGATTTACAGCGAGTACCATGTTTTAACATGCCTAATATCGATCTATCTAACTACAGTGTGTATTAAAGGTGCTACAGAGGATGTTTTGTTTTATACATTTTTGCAATATTACTTGAAACTGTCTTTACTAACTGATAAAAGACTATTTATTAGGTGCACTGAAAGGGATATTATTAATATACATCATCTGTGCACGAGGTAGGGCCTTAAAAACATCAGCCAATCGTTTACGCGATCATCGCGCTCCAGTAACTTTCCACACTCCACAGGCGCCGCATGCAATGTTTTTGTCAGGAGACAGGAGTAACAACTGCAGATTACCTGCGGTGAGTCCGACATAATGAATCCACTAAGTGTGTGCGTGGCTTTAAGTCGATTGTAAGGCCGATTATGAATGTAAATTGATACTAATGACTGATCGCGCTCAAACGCGTCCAGTCAGAGCCAGTTGCGTTCAGTCTGCGATTACAGTCGGTGTTCAAATTCCATGTGAAAGTATATAAATCTGCTTCAGGAGCAGGAAACAATCGCTGTATGTTGAGCACAGTCTTAGAATGTTTTAGCTAGTCATTAAATGTGTGCCCGGCTTAATAACACAGCAAATGCCGGTGGTAAACCTACTCGTGCATGAGTTTTGGGAGGCGTGCCCTCGAAATGGTGGGGGGTTGTTCTTACGCATGCGCTCATTTAAAAAAATCAGTCGACGAAAAGATCCTCTGTACCACCTTTAAGTGTCTCATAGTAGCTGGCGAGCGAACGCAGAGTAGCACTATAACAACTTTCAACACACAAATGTATCTAATATAATAAACAGCGCTACGTTACCCCACATACGCTTGACCAGAAGAAGTGGAAGCGACGACTGTGGCATAATAAAAGCTCCGCTGCTCTCAAGCCGTGTGTCACACTCGTCTCTCGTTAATAATCACTCCAGCGGCCTCGTTCCGCTCCCACAGCACTCGGCCCTGCTCTGCTTCATTCTACAGTAACGTTAATTATCTCATCCATGAACATGACTTTTGCCCGAGTCCCATCCCAGTTCTTTTCCACCAGCTGTAGATGTGAAGACAACACCTCCCATGATTCTGCAAAATCAAGGCGTCATTAAGCTACACCTTTTTTTTGAATAAGCGACCTCTAGCGGTGAATATTTACATAGTGTGCCTTTAATTCTCACTTAGCGCTGACTCATAGTGGTAAGATGAATATTAAATACCAAATTACATTTCATTAAAGTAATTTTACTGTGTCTGATTTTGCAGGTAATTGGGGCAGTACTAACTTGAATGACTGTGATCCTGCGCTTGTCACAAAATGCATTAAAAAGGAAAAGAACAATACTGAGGATGATGATAATGAAATTTTACAAAAACTCCAACGAGATGATGTAAGCTAAGTCATAATGGCCCTTTATCATTTGACCCATTTCAGAGTCTTGAAAGGTTAATCAATAGTAAATTAATGTTTTTTTCTGGTTTAATTGAGCAGTTTTTGGATGATCCTGGATTAAAAAATGATCCTAAGCAAAGACCAATCAGACTTCCACTCCATCAGTCATACACCTTTTTGTCAACAGAGGCAGCTAGTTCATGTAAGTTACAGTTTATGCTATCAGTATTTTATGTGGTTTGTTTTATTGCCAGTTAAAGTGTTTTCATGCTACTTACAGTAAACAAAGAACTGAATCCAAGACATTTTTGCAGTTAAAGAGACCCCATCTGATAATGCACTGAAATCACCCAGAGCTGAGCAGAAATACCCACTGCCACTGAGGGGAACATCTGCATTCCCGCAACAACCAACTGTTGGAGAACTTTTCCAGCAGCTAAGTGTTTCAGATCAGGAAGAACTGCTGTTTATTCAGCTTCCTGATACCATACCTGGTCAACCTAAAACCTCAAGCCCAGAGAAAACCAAAAAGGACAACAAAACTGAAGACAAGCGCTCATCACAAATTAAAACTCTGGTAAGTTTACGTTTCATACTGTCACTTTTTTTTTTTTTTTCCTGTGCTCTAACTTTTTATGATTTTCCAAATCAGTTTTTCAATTTTGACCCTTTTTTAATTAAACTTTTTTGCCACTATATATTACACAAGTTGTTTTCACAGATCAGTTTCAGTATAAACTGTCTTTCAGAGTTGGGGAAAGTTACTTTTAAAAGTAATGCGTTATAATATTGCCTTACTCCCTAAAAAAGCACACAGCGCACACATGATTATGATTTCATAGCACACTTATAAAAGTGTTTGTTTCCTCATGAAATGATCCCTTGAAGGCAAACTGCATTCAATTACAAACATGTAATATCATCTTCATTGTCCCCTTTTAATGCTATGATGATATCATTTTTCAGGATCAGCCTGATAAAGCTGCTGTACCTTTGCTGTCTGACTTCTCAGAGGGTCTGATTGGAAAACTGCAAATTAGAAAGTCTGGTAAAGTCCAACTGGTCATGGGAAATGTTACATTAGATGTCTCAGAAGGAGCGGCCTTCTCTTTCCTACAGGTGAGTTAGCACATTGTCATTTTAGTTGCAGTGTAGCAAAATGATCTAGTAAAGATTGACAAATAACAAAATCAGTTGGGGCTTGCTCATCATTATGCAATTAAATCACACTCTTTTGAAATATATTCATCACATTAAAGGGTTAGTTCACCCAAAAATGAAAATTCTGTCATTTATTACTTACCCTCATGCCATTCCACACCCGTAAGACCTTTGTTAATCTTCGGAACACAAATTAAGATATTTTAGTTGAAATCCGATGGCTCCGTGAGGCCTTCATAGGGAGCAATGACATTTCCTCTCTCAAGATCCATAAAGGTACTAAAAACACATCTATATCAGTTCATGTGAGTACAGTGGTTCAATATTAATATTATAAAGCGACGAGAATATTTTTGGTGCGCCAAAACAAAATAACGACTTATATAGTGATGGCCTATTTCAAAACACTGCTTCAGGAAGCTTCGGAGCATAATGAATCAGTGTATCGAATCATGATTCGGATCGCGTGTCAAACTGCCAACGGCTGAAATCACGTGACTTTGGCGCTCCGAACAGCTGATTCGACACACTGATTCATAATGCTCCGATGCTTCCTGATGCAGTGTTTTGAAATCGGCCATCACTTTATAAGTCGTTATTTTGTTTTGTTTGGCGCACCAAAAATATTCTCGTCCCTTTATAATATTGATATTGAACAACTGTACTCACATGAACTGATTTAAATATGTTTTTAGTACCTTTATGGATCTTGAGAGAGGAAATGTCATTGCTCCCTATGCAGGCCTCACAGAGCTATCGGATTTCAACAAAAATATCTTAATTTGTGTTCCGAAGATTAACGAAGGTCTTACGGGTGTGGAACGGCATGAGGGTAAGTAATAAATGACAGAATTTTAATTTTTTGGGTGAACTAACCCTTTAAGCCATATCACAATTCCTGTTTTTCCATCCTCAAATTTAATACTTCTTGAAAATATTAAGAATGTTCTTTTATCCATTTAAAATATTTTGGACTTTTTATGGCTTTAAATTTGCTCAAACTGAATTTAAGACTTTTTAAAAAATGAGTTTTGGTTAGGGGTGGGCAATATGGCAAAAATATCATATCACGGTTTTTTTTTTTAAGAGATCACAATCTTGTCATGATTCTTTCTCATGACAGTTTAAGTGCAATAAGATGTGAAAGATAACTTCGGGTGTACGTGCTCAGAAAAGCTTATGACAGAAAAGTTTAACTGGCAAGACTTTAAAACACATGTAAAAAATAAACTTGCTGAAGAACTGCAGTCACATGATTGTAATTCTACTGCTGCGCTGCTAAACACGATGTGAATATATGCATTGTTGTACAATATTGTGACAGGGAGCCAGAACTGCAACTGATGGCAGAACTGCACTGTAGCATGATAATAAGATCTCTCTTCAAAGGCAGATCGTGGAGACATTTTAATCATTCACAATCTAAAATTGTGATATCGCACAACCTCTAGTTTGGGTCTGTGCCCAACACTTTTTTTTTTGTCCCTGCTGTAGCTTTCTGGATTGCCAAGCTGATATTGTCAACTGTGGATCTGTTCTATTTATTCAAGGACTGTATGACTGATCTCATTTACATGAAGGATGTTTCATGCGATATGATCATGTTTGTATTTGCAGCAACTTGTTTGTGTGCGGCTGTCGGAGGGCCTCACCGGGGACATGACTGTGCTGGGAAACATCACACACAAGCTGGTGTGTTCACCTGATTTTGAGACTTTACTGCAAGAAGCCAAATTGCCATCTGATCTCTCCTCGGCTTCAAAGTCCTGATTTTATCCCACAAGAGTATTTAAAATAATAATGTAAGTAACTGTTTTTAAATGTAAAAGTTTTAAATGTGAGGTTTTGTATAAAGTACTGACAATTATAAGTCTATATTTAGCCTAAATCTGAGGCCACTTGATTTGCATTTAAAAGGGATAGTTCACCTAAAAATGAAAGTTTTGTCATGTTTCATTATTTACTCATGCTTATTTATTCCTGCTTCAAAGAAATGTAAAAGAGCAGCTCAAGAGATTCTTTAAAATATCTGAATGTTTTAAGGCCCGTTCACTATAATGATAAAGATATATAGAATCCATCCAGCTTTTTAAAGTGGCAGATGACAAAACTGCAGTGCGTTTATAATAAAAATAATTTTTTTATTTGTGATTGTGGACACTAATATAGTTATTGTTCTTGGTGTGAACAGGCCTGTACACAAAAGTCATACAGGTTTGGAACGTCAAGTAAACGACTCAGTTGTCACTTTGTGGTGAACTATTTCATTTAACCTTAGAAAGCACACTTATAATGACGTTTTAAAAGTTGTGTTTAAATTGTAAAGTATTCTGGTGTAAATACCTTCTGTTGCTTTTATATCAAATGTAAATGTTTATTTTGTAAGTAAAGACATATAAAACATGGCGTCCTCTTTTAAAGCATGATATGCAAACTCATTCTAAGAAGCAAATGAAAACTGATGTCAGTAATACGGTTCATGGTAAGTTAAGAAAAGTCGCTTAAAAGCAATATAGTACTATGAAAGCAGTCATATTCATGGTCTAAAATAGTTACATGATAAGTGAAATTTTTTTTTTTGAAAAGATGGAGACTTCATGAAGGGCTCTTCACAGTTTTAAAGCCATCATGCTTCGAACACTATATAAATGCAGCTCTAATAACGGAAAGCACAGGCTTTTTATTGAGGACGGAACTGGCCTTTGTACAACACACTGTCTAACAGAGTCATACATTATCTCACTTCTTGGTGCTCTTCACAGTCTTTTTCACAGCTGTTCCAGCAACAATAGCCTTCTTTTTTGGTGCTTTTGCCTTCATCACCGTTACTTTGGATTTCTTCTTTCTGTCATGGACGGTTTTGGCTTTGATGGCTCTCCTCTCTTTTCTCCGAACAAGGTCTTCCCTTCCGATCTCAATCATGTGCTCCTCCCACGATTTTATTTCGTTCTTGTAACGGACTTTGTCATCCTCTGCCAGCTGTGTGTATATCTAAAAATGGATCAGTGTAGTCAGATAAAGCAAAATATAGGCCATGTTCACACAGCAGTGGAATACAGTCGTCAGTCCTGTATTTGATTCCTTAATATGGTTCTGTTCACACACAGTACAGACAGTATTATTTATGGGAGTGACAACCGCATTCTATAACCAAACTTGCACCAGTACATTTTCAGGAAGTGCAACCACATTCACTCAAATACTTGTTTCATTAATGGTTGAATCAGCATTTTTGAACAAATCTCTTGAATGAAAGATGCAATTACTTTTTTTTACCAGTCACTTGGTGCACCTAGTGCCGTAACAATTAATTCGATACAATCATTATTTGAGCACCAAGTTACTTTTAAAAGGTAATTTGCTCTATTTTGTTAACTACTGTAGACGTCAGTGTTTATATCCGAACTATAAACTTTTATCCCAGTACTTCTGTGATAATTTGAATATTTGTAACAGAAATAAAAAAACTGTGTGTTTGAAAAGACCGTTTGTGAAGCCGTTTCATACCTATTCATGACAACTGATCTCTCTAGATCAACGGCAGCACCAATGCAGTTTTGAATGTACGGGTATGTCAAAGGTTTAATAGACACAGGTGAGTCGTTGTCATTTAAAGGCAGGAACACACCAAGCCGACGAACTAGTGGCGACGAAAGCAGACTGCGGGGTTGGCTCACGTCGGCAGAGTCTGGGTCCAAAGTTGCCCTGACACACCAAACCAACACCCGACAGCCAAGTGGCACGTCCGTTCTGCACCTGCGTAAGAAGAAATGCCTTTCCATACCAGCAGGTGGCAGTAGCTGAACAGCCAATCAGAATGATCAGATGGCCCGACGTACCTATGAGCTCCGACGCCGATTCAACATGTCAAATCGGCCGGAAAAAAGCCGACGAGGACCAACTTCAGCCGACGGTGCGGAACACACTGAGAAAACGTAGTCAGCCGACGAACAAAAACTGCCCGACTGCCTGCTTGGTGTGTTCCTGCCTTAAGAATAAGATTGCGATCTTTTAATGATTAATCATGCAGCTCTATTTTTCAGGATTCTTTAATGAATAAAAAGTTGAAAAGAACAGCATTTATTTATTAAGTTGAGTCTCTTGTATGCTTTACCTGAGCAGTGATATTTATATGATGCAGAGTTGCTGCTTATCTAGTGTTTCAAATGAGACATTTAATGAGGTGCCTTAGATGGCAACAGAATATGCAGACAGTGAACAGCAAGGCAGCTTATTAGATTATGGAACAGAGCCATATTGTGTGGCACTTTTGAAAAAAATGACGCTCAGTTTAGGCAAAACTCACTTGTTTCTGTGTGTTGTTGAATCGCATCCAGTCGTCTCTCAGCGACTTCAGCTTCGCCTGAAAGGAAAAATGACATTTAACACAATTGTTGCAACCAATAAACACTGTATGAAATACTTAAATAGTACATTATGGAAATATTTTTTAGGTTTTAATGGTCTGTAATATCAGTTTTGTTATACTGTAAACCTCAAATATATCAATAATCAAAATGCAAACAGCTAAACTAGGTGCTAAGATTCAATATCCAGTCTCCAAAAATATTAGCTCCCTTGCAAAAATAAATAAAATCATGTATTCAAAATATACTACAGTTTGATATTTTGGAGTCAGTTAAATTATTTAAAAAAAAATTACACTTATCCAGCAAGGACACATTAAATTGATAGTAAATCAAAAGTAAAGGCATTTATAATGTCACACAAAATTTCAATAAGTGATGTTCTTTTTAACTTTCTATTCCTCAAAGTGTCCTGAAAAAAATGTATCATGGTTTCCACAAAAATATTACTGTTTTCAACATTTAAAATATTAAGAAATGTTTCTTGAGCTGCAAATCAGCATATTAGGGTGATTTCTGAAGGATCATGTGACACTGAAGACTGGAGTAATGATGCTGAAAATTCAGCTTTGCCATCACATGAATAAATTACATTTTAAAATATATTCAAATAGAAAATAGTTCTTTTAAATTGTAATAATATTTCACAATATTACTGTTTTTACTGTGTTTTTGATCAAATAAATGTAGCCTTGGTGAGAATAAAAGACTTATTTCAAAAATAGTAAAAAAAAAAAAAAAATCTTACAGACCCCAATGATAATGTATGTTAAATTTTAGATAAAACTAAAGTTAATCTTCACCTGCATAGTAGTTCCCTTTGCTTCCTCGAAGTGCTCTGCCATGAAGATGTTGAAGGCGCTCCTGGGGCGTTTGGGTTTGCCAAGACTATTCAGCTCCTATAGTTGAAGTACAATATTCCTTTAATATAACAGTAATCAAAATGCTTAATTTCTCAAAAACTCAGAAACTAAGTTATGCAAAACAAACCAAGGATGAATATAGTATAAAAGGGAATAAAATAATTGGTGGTTTAGTATAGTAGTTACATGATGGAGGGCAACACTAACCTTCTTTCTCCTAATTGCTTTTCTTTTGGCCACTCTTTGTCGTTTTTCCTCTGCAATAGCAGCGGTCTGTGCAGGAGTGAGTTGGGCTTTGTATGTCTCCAAAGCAAGCTTATACTGCTCCCTGGATACCAAAGATGCATCCTGAAATGGCTGCACATGTGAGAGAGTTTAAATTAGTGGCTGACTGTGGAATTGTTCAATACCAATAACTAAAAAAAAAGTGTGGTAGCAGAAATAACGTTAAGATCCACAATCAAGGGCTCTGGGCAAAAATGACAAAAAGGTGCAGAGATTTAAAATGCCTCTATAGTGAATTCCTATGTTGTTGTTTTTTTTTTTCACTTGTTAGGAAACATTTGATATTTTATTTCATTATATTCTCTTCTAGACTATCTGGATTTA
>RJVU01053030.1:2005344-2017932 GCA_003731715.1 Anabarilius grahami
ATATATATATATATATATATGAAACAAACTTAAACTACTTATGCAAACTTTTATTTAAATCTAAATAAAAGTTTGCATAAGTAGTTTAAGTTTGTTTCATATTTCATAATAAAAAGCCTAGTATAGCCTATCTATATTTATAATAACAAAAGAAAAAAATGTATAGCCTATTAACAAAAATTTGGTGTTTTTCACCAAAGTTTTGATTATGTTGATAATTTAGATGCCTTAAAAATTCATATATACCAATGATACAGTAATTGTAGGGTTTAGACTAATGAAGAACGCAGTGGGTTTTCAAATATTATATATTTGAAATATTATATATCAAATATATCACGTCAACACTATTTTTTTTTAAATTGTTTGATTTCTTCTAAGAAATTCTGTACAATCTTTTACTTTGTTCAGAGCCATTGTTATTATTATTATTATTATCCCTTTATTATTTGTTTGCTCTATATCTGTAATTTATCTACTTTATACATTTAGGCTACATTGTAAAATGCTAACACTCGTGCAAATAAGGCTTTATTTACGTTTTCTAGCATTTCTCCTTGAGCTTCTCTGGAGATCCAACGATACATAGGGACCTTTATTTTGTTTTTACCAGCTCCGCACCGGAAGTGTGAGCTTGCTGAGCTACAGCTGTCTCCCTTTCTCGCCGCTCACATTCGTTTTTTTACTCAGGGAAACACAGTATTGCTGAGCTGTTTCGTAGCAATAATATCGGACAGATAATATAATCGCGTAAATCTGGGGCGGTACATACAGTAAAGCAGCATGGCATTAAAGAGAATACAGAAGGTAAGACCTTTGTGTGTAAATGACAAACATTAGCCAAGTTTTTGTTAACCTGCTCGCGTTGTTAATGTCAAATAATGGGGTTAAAATTAGCATTTATGTAACTAATGATATTTTATTTGTTATTGTTTTGCGTTCTTAGTCTGTAACAAGTCAAACCGTTTAAGAATAATGTGTAAATCTAATATGTCGACGGTGTAAGTGGAATGTAGCATGTAACGGCTAGCTAGCTGTGTTTCTTCGCTCAAATCTTGACGGGTTTTCGCTGTTTATTGAATGTTTACTGGCAGTAATGTAAAATAAATATGCGCTTTGCTTAATTGTCAGTAATACTGGTAAAACCTGAAATAATAGTGACGCGTCAAGGTTGTCAGTCAACCATCGTATTGTGTTTGTGTGCTAGAAACGATACACTTATACCTGGAAAATCAAACAGTTACGTAAATGAGCAATTTGTTTACATCAAGGTGGTTTATTAAATTCCTCGCATAGAAAACGAACTGAATATATATATGTATTTATTTAATAATAAACATTTTTGTGTTCTTTTCCTTCGTGTTCGAGAAGGCCCAGAGCTGAACAAAGACAGCAAACCTGCTTCAGCCTCGGCAGCAGCCGCACTAAACGAGGCCAATCTTTGTGTGGATTCATCCACTTTCACAAGCCACTTTTGTGTGCTTTGTTAAACCTCACAGCTGATGTGACATTTCGAGTGACTTTGGCTACAATTGATTTGGTGTAGTTTATCTGAATATGGTTGGTAGGCGCTATTGTGTTGTGTGTTTGACACAAAGCAACACAACCTGATTCTCTGAAGTTCCAGCGTGACGCCATCACTTTGTCATTTTGACAGTTTCTGTTTCGCAACACTGTGATGTGTATCGCAGTCTGACAGTGTTGTTAAACACCCTTTCAACTTCCAAAGCCCTTGCCAGAAGGCACATCTATCCACGTCTGTTAAAATCATAATTATTTATGTTTTATATCTTGTATTGTTATAATTTAAAATGTACATTATTATTACATATTGTTCACTTAACCCTGTAAAGCCTGACATATGAAATAATAGTCAGAAAAAAACTACTTTTTTTAAATAGAACAGTTTTGATTAACTTTTTGACAAAATATATATATTTAAAAAATTTAATTTTTTAAGGTGTCCTTGTAAGTGTAAGTATACGTTAAGTACTGAGTAATATTAATTACCTGCATGTACTTACTATAGGATTAAGGTTTGTTTCAGGGTTAGTTGCATGTAATAATGTATAGTTGCTACTACAGTAACCACATGTAATGTGCAACAAAGACACTGTAAAATAGTGTTAACAGAATAGTCTGCTTATGTTTTGTTTGCATCATATTTGATACATTAGGCTTTTTGGCCTATAAACAATATGATATAAGAATATGGAGCTCACATTTTTGTTATTCAGATGCCTAAACTGAGCAAAAATAGACAGTTTGGTGCAGTTGCTGTTATTTTTATGAACAAACATTCTGAAATTCTGATTTGCAATGTAAATCAATGAGAACTACAACTGAGTACTTGCATACAATGCATATAATTATTTAAGGCTTTGTTTTATGATCAAAGTTTTTATTGTGGAGGTAAAACATAAAATGCAATGCAACATGATGATGATTGAGAGATGAACATATAAACATTCATCAAAAACCTGATGTATGATATTTGATGCATATGATTTTTCTAAAAAAAAATCACGCATGGATATATGGAGCTCACATTTTTTTTATTCAGATGCCTAAACTGAGCAAAAATAGACAGTTTGGTGCAGTTGCTGTTATTTTTATGAACAAAAATTATGAAATTCTGATTTGCAATGTAAATCAATGAGAACTACAACTGAGTACTTGCATACAATGCATATAATTATTTAAGGCTTTGTTTTATGATCAAAGTTTTTATTGTGGAGGTAAAACATAAAATGCAATACAACATGATGATGATTGAGAGATGAACATATAAACATTCATCAAAAACCTGATGTATCATATTTGATGCATATGATTTTTCTAAAAAAAAATCACGCATGGATATTCAAGTAAACCTACGTTGCTTTAGTCCAGAAAATGTTCATCTCGAAATACTAAGAATATAAAAGTTATGTTAACTTTATAATAATACGATTAAAGATTTCACAGCAGAAAGGCGTGTATAACAACCTGATGGTTTTAGTATTATACAGTTTATTTGCAAACAAAAGTAAAAACTGTCAATCAAAAGGCACAAGGAATGTAATAGATTGTGTACAACAGGTTTTTCAGCACAGTTTTGATAATGTTGACAATTTAGATGCCTTAGAAATTAATGTATTAAATATGTACAGGGATAATAAACTAAAATATAAAAAGTGTTCAAGTCACTTTTATTGTTGACAGTTTGGAGCCCTGTGATAATTTATTCAAACTCAATTTGAATTCCAGTATGTGAAGCCTCACTTAAAAATGGATGAATGTCATTGCATTACACAGCAAAATATCAAGCCAGGTGGTTTTTATTTTAAACGTGGCACATTTCTCAAGCATAATGTTTAAAAATGTGAAAAACACTTTTCAATAGTCCACTTTAGACATTCAGTTTCACTTTAGACGTGTCAACAAGCAGTCATTGGAGTATTAGTAGACTGTCTGCTTCCTATCTGCCAACACTTTATTTTGATTCTCCCACAACAGACTTTCTACTGTCAACTTATTCTTCTAACCATAACAGTCTACCAATACTCTGATGAGAGTTAAGTTGACATGTAGTTGCAAAGTTATAGTTAGTAGAATGTCTAAAGTGGACTATCAAAAGAAAGTATAACCAAAAGTGTTTTACTATTTCATTGATGAAGCATATTCTGTTCAAAATGAAAACAAAAAGCATTGTGCCATTTTGTGGTTGTCAAACATGTTGTAGAACATGTTGATGGTTAATGTGATGAACTTCACACATGTAGTTACTCTGATAGGACACCTGTATTGTATTGACTTCATACATTCACTAAAAAGCATCTTGACACGGGATGGTTTTAAAATCTTTTCGAAATGGCCTTGAATATTGAGATCAGTAGTGTTTTTCCACTCATAATGCAATTTTATTTCATTGAAATCTTGTTTTTTCTTCTATTTCAGGAGCTTCAAGACTTGCAGAGGGACCCTCCAGCTCAGTGCTCTGCTGGGCCGGTTGGTGATGACTGTGAGTTCACTGTTATTCTTTTAAATGAGGTTGCTTTACATAACATCTGACACAGCGGACAAATTTCAATAATCCTCTTTTTTGTATTTGTAGTGTTTCACTGGCAGGCAACTATAATGGGACCTGTAAGTACTTCCTCATTAGCTTTGCTTTTCTCAATAATACTTGCTGAATGTGATAATGTGATGTTTTAAAGTGACTTTTAGGAATAACTCGGAAAATGTAATTAACTACAGTGGCTAGCAAATGCCTAATTTCTAGTTTATATATTACAACTGCTCATGCTGCATGTGTGTATCATGATCTAGCATCTTTGTTTGGATCGTGATTAAAATGCAGTGGTTGTCTCTAATTTGAAATGGTTACAGATATTTTGTTGTTTAAGGCTAGTTTGCTTGTTTTAGAGCAAATAAACTTCCAGTTCCAATGTAGACAGCGTCACTGAATATAATGGGTAGACAGATCATAATGTAGACAGCATCACTGATTATAATGGATTCTAGGGGTAGGGGAAAAAATCTGTTCACATATGAATCACGATTCTATCTCCTACCGATTCGCATCAATTCAATAATACTAAAAAAGATTTTCTAAAGTGTTACACATCGCAATACTAAAAGTTATTGATACGTTAGAGTGTTATTAATTACAATAAGCCGCAAAAAAGGACTCAATGTGGTGCTTTTTCGGGACTGAATTCGGGATCGCATGCATCTGAAAGGCGATGCGATCCCAAATTCAGTCCCGAAAAAGCACCACATTGAGTCCTTTTTTGCGGCTTATTGAAATTAATAACACTCTAACTCAGTTCTTTTTTTACAGCTTATTGCGCTTGCATGGTCAAATACACACACAATTATGTCACAATGCACATCGTGTGGAGTATTCACGTAAACACAGTCTGTTATGTCCTACACTAAACAGTTAGGAGAAAATCGGATGCGTAACAGTATATTACATCCGTGCAATCTTAAAGGGACAGCAGCCTCATAAACTGTTGCTGTCTGTTTCATTAATGTTAATAAATCACACACTGCACCTTTAATATGAATGAATTTAAATTTAATTCTTACAGTTAAGACTAGGGCGGCACGATTTATCGCAATTTTATCGCACGCGATTTGGCAAAAGCTGCGATTATTTTATGCGCAGCCTGTCAGAGCTGAACTGCTCTGTGATCAGTAGTAAATGTTTCTTTATCTGAAAGCCAGAGGGCGGTCTTGTGCAGAAACTGCAAATATGCCCTGCTGCTCCAGGAAATCCCGTACTATCGCTGTAGCTGAATAAACAGAAGATTGAAACGTTTTGATTGATTAAACATGACTGAAACGTTTTGATAATGAACACGACTGCCTTATTCTGTGTAAGAAGCCACATCATCTCACAGAAGGACGCTCAACTGTCGTTATGAAGTGAGTTTGGAGTAAAAACATGTTATTAAATGTTGTCTTTTGTTGGACAAGATGTTAATAAATGCTTCTGATGTCTGGAAAGATGTTTTGACACGTGTTGTTTTTCAAACACATTATAAGCGATTCAAACTCTGTGCTTTCAGATGGATCAGCATTTGGAGCCACAGTTCATTGATAAGCCGCGCATAAAAAATAATCGCTGCTTTGCGATTTCATAATCGCGCTAAGCCAAATCGTTTAAGTGCGATTTCAATGTTTTTTTTTTTTAATCGTCCGATTAATCGTGCAGCCCTAGTTAAGACTATACAGTGTTTTATTATTACATTTGATTTTTTCAATATCTGTAGTATTTCTTACTACATGTTAAATACACCTATAGGCTACTGTACCTGAAAAACTTAGTTTATTTAATTTGTATATTTTTTCTGTTGTATTTGTCCTATTGTTTGTAATTTGCTTCTTTGTTCCTATTTTTAATATCAAAAATAAAATAAAATTGCCTGTCTAGCTTTATTACAGAAGACTGCCAGTCATGTGTAATGATTGCAGTCGGCTTAATAATAATATTGGGATGACCACAGTGGGAAGAAAATCAAAATCAAATTCAAGGTTCACATTTAATTCAGTGGGGGTTTTTTCTTCAAGACCTATTAAATAGTCTACCACAGTCAAATAGGAAAAGTAACACAAAACAGTAAACTACAGTCAAATCAATGCCTATGTCGAATCTAAATTTGAATAGATTTTTAATCAAATTGTGACCTCAAGAATTGATAGGAATCGAATCATGATATACCAAAATGGATTCTGTTGTCAACACGGTATTGTAGACAGTGTTATCTTAAGTATAAGGTGGTTGCACAAAGCATCTCAGAGTGCCTATTATTTATGTATATTTGTTACTAAGCAACAGCATTTTTGTTAAAATCTGAGATGTCTTATTTTCGTGAACCTAAATCCAGTGTCATTTCCTTCAATTTGTAGAGTGACAGCCCATACCAAGGAGGAGTCTTCTTTCTCACAATTCACTTTCCAACAGACTATCCCTTCAAGCCACCAAAGGTAGTGATGTTACACCCCACCTCCATTTACTTGCCTTGTTTCAAAATCACATTTTGACACCCATCTCAATTTAACAGGTAGCGTTTACAACGAAAATCTACCATCCCAACATTAACAGTAATGGAAGTATTTGCCTGGACATCCTGAGGTCGCAGTGGTCTCCAGCACTAACAGTTTCAAAAGGTACTTGTGTGTACCTCGATTGTTTATTGCTTATTGGTTGAAATGCAGAATTTGTAAATCCCATAATTTCATTATTTTGATGATTGTTTTCAACTCTTTTTCAGTTCTTTTGTCCATATGTTCTTTGCTTTGTGATCCAAATCCTGATGACCCCTTAGTCCCAGACATAGCACACATCTACAAATCAGACAAAGAAAAGTAAGTATACATTTTGAAATTGAATTCTGTCTTCATTTATTCACCCCATCTTGTTCCAAACCTATATGACTTTCTTCTTTGGAACACAAAACACAAAGACAATTTGAATACTGTGCTGGTTGCTCTTCCACATGCAAGTACAATCAATGAAGACAAGCAACAAAGGGACCATCTTAGTATTGTCAAGTGCTGAGAGTGACTTGTGTGCTATATTTCAGGTCTTCTGAAGCCATACAATAGCTTGGTGTGTGAAAGACCATAATTTAAGCTGTTATCACTGATAATATTATCCTCCAGTGCGTTCAGATCATTGAGTGCTTCTCATTTTTAAATAGTGTATCCTCATTTTCTTTCCTCATGTCCAATGCTCCTCCCAACTAGGATGTGAGGAAAGGATGCAAGGATTGAAAATGAGGATGGAGGAAAATTGAAAGAACTTATTTGCACATTGGAATGTTTTTGATCACTCAAGTGTCACTTCAAAGCATCACTTCAAAGCATCATCAGCTGCTCTCAAGGGATCTGCCCTTATGTTGTTTAGTGTTGAGGGTGTGGTTATTTAAGAAATGCATAATTATTAAGAAAGATGCCCTGTTGAAATACGCTCAAAATATTAAAATGTGATTAAAATTATAATGTGGATTACACAGTTTTAACATAAACTAATAAACTTAATGTGATACATATTTGTCAGGCATGCATGAATTAAATGGGTCAGATTTCGGCACTCAAAAAATCATGGTATAGGCATAGTTTATTCAAGGTGCAGTAAGCGATTTCTAAGAAACGCTGCTGAAAGTGGACTGGACCGATCACCACGACACAATTGTAGCCAATCAGCAGCAGGGGGCGTATACACTCATGATTGGGGAGGAGAGAGAGTGAGCAAGAGGGAGATTTGAAGAAAGACTGTAGAAAGAGAGATGGCTGAGAGACATTACAAAAGAGAAAAGGTCAGAGGAACATCACTGGAAAAAAAAAAAGATCAGGCAAGAGCTTTAAGACCCGTGTTTATATTATAAAAGCTTTACAGCGCTGGAGAGTCCTAAGCGGAAAGGCCTGAAAATGGAACCAGAGGTTGCGTTGTTTCTGCTCCATATGTGAGTAACATTGGTTTTTGCTGTGTTTCACAGAACCAAGCTATGCTGTTGTTGTAATGTAAGCTATAGTAACAGGACAGTTTTGAGTTTTGTTTGTCTGGAGCTGCTGTGCTTCTGGTGACTAACAACAGATTCTTGCTTGTATACACTCTTGTGTACTGTATTTAAATTTTTTGATCTTCCTTGTCGTTTGTTTGTCATCTTACCAGTATTTTCTGCGAAGCATTATTTTGTTATGCTTCGGTTATGATAAATAGACATCCATTGCGCTTTCATGCATTTTGGGGGCGGAGCAATGAAGGGGAGGGGTTTGTTTATTTGTTTGTTTGGGTGGATTTCAAATATCAAGTTTTTCTCAGAAATCGCTTACTGCACCTTTAACTATTTGCATCTGTTTGATTTTATTAAAATCATATTTTCAAATGGCTTAGATTTAACACGTGAAAAATAACAATTTAAAAAGTATGAATTGGGTTAAAATATGGCTAGCTGTGGAGCAAACAATATTCAGTTAGTTAATGTGTGAGATTGAAACAAAATGAAGTTATTGATTTGAATAAACCTGGTTATTGTGTATTTAAAACGCATTCGGTTTATTAGTACTGTTACAGAAAAAGTACCTATTTATTTGTTTCATTGACTAATAAAAATGCATCACATTAAGGTTATTAGTTTGTTAAAACTGTAATCCAAAATGGATGGAAATTTTATATGCACTTGAAATGCATATCTTAATTTTAGGCCTAAATATTTTTTGAGTGAAAGGTATGGTTTGTTTAAACTGCAAAAGAAAAATGTGAATTAAAAAGTGACAGCTGTGAAGGGGGTAGACAGTATATATATATGTGCGGCAGGTTTTTTGATAAGAAACATTTCCGCATAGGATACGCTCCTCCTTGCTCCTGGCTCCTCTGGAAGCTTCCTCACTCCCCGCTCGCGGTGCAATTAGAGAATTGAGATGTCCTTCAAGATGGCTGACGTCGATCGATTTCCAGGTTACAGGCTGGAGGACGGAGGAGCAAACAAATGAGAAGCCATTCATTTGAGTATTGAGAAGCACCAATTGAGCAATGGAGCTCAAAAATCAGAGCAGTCTGATTTATGAATGAATTCTGACCAGTTCTGTGAACTAGATCATTTGATTCATAGAAAAGATCCAATGCAATGAATGATTCTTTTACTCCTTGGATGTCGCACAGATATATATCAAGATTTTTACTGAACAGTTACTTTTGTTAATTAAATTTTGGTTTGTTTTACATAAAGCTTTCATGTGACTTCTCAAGAGTTTCATTTAGTCCATTGACAGCTACAGTACTTTCACTTTCATTATATTGACAAGATTCGGCCAAGATATTCTTCAGGAATTCACCTTTTGTGTTTTGTGTTAGAAGAAACATCAAACTGGTTTGGAACATCATGAGGGCGAGTAAATAAGGATCATACTTGTTACATTAGATTGTGATGTCAGGTTAGACATACTAGACTGTTTATGAACTTCTTCTTTTTCTTTTTTTTTCAACCAGGTACAACAGACTAGCGAGAGAATGGACCCAGAAGTATGCAATGTGAAGACTTAATGGACATTTTTTTAAGTCACAAATCACTGTAAATTCTAGCATCTAAAAGTAAGATTAGGTTATATTATTAAACAAATTGTACTGTTAACATTTACCATCTGAAATGACCAATAATAATAGCTTAACTAGTATTTTGAAGGGGACTGTGCATTGCACGAAAAGACATTAAGCTTTTTATTGGTTTTGTGCATTTTGGTCATCCCCCGCAGTGGTGTTGGGCACTTTGTTTTCTTGTTTCATAAATCCTATTTAAGATTGGCATGATGTTATACAACTGCAGTTTCCCTACAAGAGGGCAATTAAGAAATTGAAAACCGTTTTATTGTATCTCTCATTCAGTTGATTACATTTTCTTTTAGATATTTTTATTGTATAGTTAAAAGCAACTATACTGGATCTATTTTTTTCTTTTTTATTTTGCATTAAAATTTGTTTAAAAGCGTGCATCTGTGTTTCTGATATGTTCATTTGTGTTTGCTCATATTTATAGTGTTTTATTTGCTGAAAAGCTATTTGAACTGGCCTTGAGTACAAGTGAACTTAAGTTCCACAAGCAGCCTCTATTTCCACTAGATCCAATGCAGTAATATTCAATGTCTCTGATTTCAAAATTATTCTGGCATATTACAAATCCATCCTAAAGTCAATTTTGCTTCATTCCTCCTTCCTAATAAAAAAATAAGTTATTCTGTTGCTTTCTGAAACATTCTCTGTCCATTAAAATTACAATAAAAACGTAATTATATATCCCCATAGGTATTATTCACATAATATTTAGCTATAAATTGAGTTGTTGTTTATAAACAGGTCCTCATATATCCATAATTACAATGATATTCCCAGTAGAATTTCACAAATTATGCCTGAGGGATTTTCTTAATTACCCAGTACTTTGAGAACACAAATCATATCGTTATGTAAAATATTTTCCATCTCAATGTTTGTTTAGTGCAGTTAGTTTTTATCAGCTTTCTCATTAGTAACACAACTGAACATCCAGCAGCATAAACAGACTTTTATCGTATCCGATGATTATACGGTTTTTTTTTCCTACCCGGAAGTGTTTACAATTAAGGCGAGCCAGCCATTCATCGTAATTAGAAAATTTTTCCATGTTAGACTTCACTTTATCCCCCCTAATATTATCATATTCCCGAAAAGGTACCCAGTGTGGACGTTTAACGAAAAAGAAGAGAAAAGAGCTCGACTTATTATGTGACGTCTCAGCTCGCTGTGCGTCGTGACATCACCCGCAGCGTGTCTCTCGGGGACGCGCGTCAGCTTGTGCGGGGCGGAAACAAACAGCGAAGCTTTCGCAGAACTGTGAGTTCCCGTGCGATATGACTAACTCCGCCAGAATATCGTGTCGATCTTTGTACCCTGCTCGTTCCGTATCTACCATCTCGTACCAATTACCGCGGGAGGAGTGTAAACATCTCTGAAGTCAGGAAGTGGGATGTGGCCCAGGTGAAAAGCTCGTTATATGGTTGCGAGCGTGGGCGCCGTGACTGATGGCACGCGATCGCTCACACACATCAGGATGACGCGTCGAGGGTGTGCTATCAATATGTGATTTTGTGTGGAGACAGTTGTTTAGAGAAATAAAGAGCCATTGCAGTGAAGTCTTCGGTCTCGGCATCATAATGGACTCTTCTGTGGCGGTGGGGAGGCTGGAGCTCGCGCGTCCGTTAATGACCCGCGGCTCGTGTTTACCGGAGGGCGCGCAGAGCGCTCACCTGAACGGCTGCGTGCCGCTCTCTCATCAGGTGGCCGGACACAAGTATGGCGTTGATAAAGTGGGTCAGTACACATTTGATGTAGTTCCTTTTTATTTGAACGTTGATTCTGTTATTTGAAATTGACCTGATATTGTTCACTGGAGACCGGAGCTAGTTGTCACAATTTTTACTCCAGTCAATATTTCTCAGGGTCAGTTTCTGTATTTGCACAGTTATATTTGTATAAAGCTGTTGAACAAATTATTACCTTTATTACCCAGGAAACAAGATACAGTTGACCTTTTGTGACAACATGCTGTCACACTATATGGGGTAAGTTGTCACAATGGGAACTTGTCATTAAACAGACTTTCATGTGATTTGATAAACGGTAAAATAATTGAGGCACAAAATCATAAATGAAAATGCAAACATGTATATATGTAACAAAGTCAAAGTTAAAGATAAATGTTACGTTATGCATTAAACATTTACATATTTAATGTATGGTTTAAAATATATCATCAAAATACATAAAACAATTGTGAATTTATGAAAAACAATTTACTTTTTACATATTGTTGACCTTTCTCTGAAATTATGGTTTCATTTGTACTTTAATTTACCCAACAGTTATTTATATATTACAAAAACAAAGTGATATTGACCTTTTAGTACTGAGGAATTTAACTTATAAATTCATTGTAATTTAAGGCATTTTTGCACTTCAGGAGTTTGAAACCATCATATAAAAGCACTGCTAAAGGGAAAGCAATAATTTGTGTATTTTTAGACATTTGACTTCAAATCTTTTAGTTACTGACATACAGCCTATGTGACAACTAACCCTGGTCTCATATTAGTAATATTTTCAAATATGCTTTTCCTGATGCAACTACAGATTTAATAAAAAAGGCTTTGTTTGTATCTGGATAGACACTGCTGACTCAATTGGGTTTGTCTCATGACATGCTAATATGTTGATGACATGCAAAAAAGCTCTACACGTATGACCCATATAGTGAGACATTTGTAGCGCAGTTTGAAACTGAATTTGGCCAATGCAGTGATGCACAGCAAATATTTGCATTTGTGTCCACTATAGTTCTTTATTTCGGCATCTGACGAAGCGTATCAAGCACTTCTTCGGGTTGCACAAACATTTTATTTTGCATAAGAATCTATAAAAATCTATACACTAAATTGTAATATTTGTAAACAAAAAAAATTGCATTACAGTGAAATACTTAATTTTCATTAAAATACTGTCTTCACACAATTTATTTATTTTATTAAAATAATAGAAATTACTTATATTACTATATACTAGTT
>RJVU01053030.1:2018073-2030267 GCA_003731715.1 Anabarilius grahami
GTAATATAAGTAATTTCTATTATTTTAATAAAATAAATAAATTGTGTGAAGACAGTATTTTAATGAAAATTAAGTATTTCACTGTAATGCAAAAAAATTACAAATGTTATTTATATAATACATTGTGCTAATTTCTGCTTATTTTGATAAAACAATCATTGTGCATGGACGAATTTTTTTTTTGATTACTGTATTTTGATTTTTACTTCATTATTTATTTACTTAACTCAGTCCTTATGAACAATTTTCCATAATAAATGTACAGTTTTACATTTTTATGAATGAGAATAATCATTCAAGATTATAAAATTGAAACACTTCAGATGCATTACAGTGGTGAGAATAATGGGGGAAATGTGCTTAATTGTCATGAAAGTATTGTTCCAGTGCAAAAAAGAAAAATTCATAATAGTCATGAAACAATCTTCATTTTATTTTATGCAAAATATAGCAATTTATTACTTTCTTTAGGGTGAAATCAATAGTGTGTAAATGTATACATTAGATGTACTGTACGTCGCAAATCACTTTGCATAATAGAGACGTATAGTATTCATTTAAATAAAGGCGTTGGTAATAAATTCCCCCTGGTTGTATCACATGTTTGACATCAATAATTTATTCTTGTCATGTTTGCTTTTGTTTACCATTGATGTGAATAGCTTTTAAAATGGCTATTTTTAATGAGGGGGAGCCTGACCTAAATCCAGAGCTTCAACGTCTATGACCGTAATCTCTAAGCCCTGCCAACCTAGTTCTCAGCAGCATATAGGCCAAGCTGTGATGTCATTTACACTCACTGCTATCATCTCCCCATCATATAAGCTTCAAAAGGGCCCAGTATGCAGTCTCTCATTCAAACAGCTCTGAATGAACGAATGTGTATTTCAAAAAATGTTAGCATGTGCTTATTGGTATAGCCTGTGCAGTACGATCATAATAACGGTAATGATTGAGCTGTTTTTCGATCATAGGTATCTTGCAACATCCTGATGGTACGGTCCTGAAACAGCTGCAGCCTCCTCCAAGAGGACCCAGAGAGATGCAGTTCTACAGCATGGTGAGTGTTACAGGAATGTTCTGGGTTCAAGACTGGTTAAGATCTGAAAAAAGCATCTGTGACACGCTGTTAATTGCCACAATCGTTTTGACTGGTCCTTTAGATTATAAAAAACAAAAACAAGTAAATTGCACCTGGATAATAAAGGTGCTCCAATTGATCGGGCGCCGATCGTTATTGCCCGATAATAGCTTTATATAGTTTGATCGGTGGTCTCTATTAAGGCCGATCAGATCACGCAAAACTCGGAAGGCAATTTTTCTATGTGCAGCTACAATTGCTTCGCTACGTAAAATTGCTTCTGGCAGTTCACCCAGGCGTCTGAAAAGGACAATAAATTTGCAACGTCTTTACAGAGAGCTGAGACATTGCATCGACAGCAACCCTACAGCAATGACAGCAAGAAACTAGGGCTGTGATATTTTAGTGCATTTCTTTCCTTCACAGCGGTGCGATTTCTTTCCTCCCAAATTGGCTAGATCAGTGATTGTCGTAAAATACAGTCTACTGTTGCTAAACTGCAGAACGTGCTCGATTATAAAAAATTACTAACACTGCATTAACCCGTAAAAGAGATACTGTTCATGTTCCCCAAGGGCTTTCTGTGCACGTGCGAGTGGAACACAGTGAACTTTGAGCCTCAGATTCACTGTTAAAAGAAATATGAAATATGTAAAAATTTGTGTTTTGGTGAGTATTCGCTTAAACACCATATGTTATGTCTTAAGTGAACGTATGTGACGGTATATTGCATTCGGCCTTAAAGTGACAGCAGCCTAATATTCCTGCTGCCATCTGTGTCCTTGAAGGGTTAGTTCACCCAAAAATGAAGATAATGTAATTTATTACTCCACCTTATGTCGTTCTACAGCCGTAAGACCTTTGTTCGTCTTCCGAACACAAATTAAGATATTGTTGATGAAATCCTATGGCTCATTTAGGCCTCTATTGAGAACAAAGTCATTCAAACTCTCAAGGTCCATAAAGGTACTAAAAACATATTTAAATCAGTTCATGTGAGTTCAGTGCTTCTATCTTAATATTATAAAGCAACAAGAATACTTTTTGTGCTCGTTATTTTGAGTCGTTATTTTGTTTTTTTTGGCACACAAAAAGTATTCTCGTCGCTTTATAATATTAAGGTAGAACCACTGAACTCACATGAACTGTTTCAAATATGTTTTTAGTACCTTTATGGACCTTGAGAGTTTTAACGGCTTTGCTCTCTACTGAGGCCTCACTGAACCATCGGATTTCATCAACAGTATCTTAATTTGTGTTCCGAAGATGAACAAAGGTCTTACGGGTGTAGAACGACATGAGGGTGAGTAATCAATGACATTATTTTTGGGTGAACTAACCCTTTATTGTTAATCAAACAAGAAAAGACAAAGAAAGTAATTCATTGGTCTTTAGTAGATTTAGTAGTATTACTCTGTTTAATTTATACAGTGAAGACTATGCAGTGTTGTTTTACATTTTGATTACTTTCTGTTGATAAAGACTGTTCTGTTTTTTGTTTTTTTTTCACAGAAATGCTATATTTGTTAAGCTGTTCCTAATCTCGTCTAAGAGAGGGAATGGAATATGTTGCACATGTTGCTTGCCAATAAGTAAAGAGTTGTGAATTCATGATACTTTCTCATCACTTAATTTCTTTTTACTTAAAATGCATTGTGGATAAAAATAGTATTATTTATTTTGGTGTTTGTATTAGTGATCGTATCGGCTGATACTGCTTCCAGTGATCGATAATAACCCAGGGTCCTGTCAAATATAAAGTTATATATCCTATATCCTAATATGCTGTATTTCATCAAATATGCATGGATACCAGAAAGGCACAGAGTATGTAGAGGAAAATTCACCCACAGGAATTTCTTTAGTAAAGGCCTATTCGCACCAAGGACGATAACTATAACCATGAAGTTTTTGTAATTGCTCTAACTCTAAATACCCTGATGTACTTTAAGCAAGATCAAAGAATGAACTGGTGTAGGGCTGGGTTGAAAATATTGATTTCTCGATTTGAGTCAATTCTCATTTTTATGAACCGATATAATTCTTAAATCTCAAGAATCAATCTTTTAGTCTATTCTGTTTTCAGTTTGATGTTGCAACAGATGATGGGCACAGAACCATATCAAAACTGACATTTACAATTACATACCCACCACAGGTGTACAAACTCAAAATACCTATTACATACCTCACTTTAAATATTGTGTACATTTTTGTGTGGGTGGGTTTCAGGGATGTTTAGATAACTAGACAAGTATTCGCGTTCACTTTTAATTTTTACATTTTTTTTTATTTAGCTTTTAAATTGAGATCTATATGCTTCAGTTTATTATATTATGTTATTATAATATATAAGTCTAATAAATAATTGATCTCAAAAGGGGAATTCATGAGCAATAAATAAACATGTAATGTTGATGGTTTAATGCTGTCTGTAGTCAGTATATATAAAATATATATAAAAATGTGCTTCATTTAGTGACTTCTGATTGCTTTCGAAAATATGATTTGTGATTTATCACTAAGTTGCATCAAGGGTCAAATCAAATACAAATAGCACATTAAAGTTAAAAGTTAGAACTGCATGAAATAACCACTTTTTGTGTGTACAGGTCTGGTATAAAGAATGTTTTTGATCAGGTGGCCAAAATGTCTGCCCGATAGAGCAATCTGGTGACAAGTGATCAGTACTAAACAAACAAACGTGTAAATGGGGTCCAAGATGTTTCATGATCTAATCGCTGAAATAGGGAGCGTAGCCTAAAACACGTTACATCATTGTATTTGTAGTGCAAACACTAATGCGTTGTGGTCAACAGTGAAGGGCCACCTACTCCCCTGTCATTCAAGGGATTTAAACTTTATTTGTATTGCCAATCATGTGGCTTTTTAAAACAAAAAAAGCAACCATCCAATCTGAAAATGTGCACATATATATGGCAGAAATGGTGTGATGATTTATTTATTTTTTATTTGCTATTTCTTATGTTTGTTGTATCAAGGTAGAGTTAGGTGTAGCAAGTCATGTATCCATTCTAATACTATTGAAATTTCACAGTGTGATTCTGTTTTTTTTTTTTTTTTACTCTAGGTGTATGCCGATGACCACTGCGACCCCTGTCTTGTAGACCTCCAAGCGCACCTTCCCAAGTACTATGGCACGTGGTCCTCGCCAGACGCTCCCACAGGTACACAGATGGGTGCATGGAGAGATCAGGAAATTGGTCGACATTAGGGCTGCACGATTTGGGGAAAATGTCATATTGCGATTATTGAGGTCAATATTGCGATTGCGATATGCGATAGCGATAGCGATATACTAAACAAATAGTATCATGAGTCATCTTGCTTGGTTCTCAATGAAAATGCACACACAGATTACTGATAATGCTGAAATGTGTATTTCTCAACTCAAAATAGCAACAAAAACAAACAAATGCACAGCGTTTTCAAATTAAAATATTTTTACAAAATTAAATAACATTTTTGCATTACTGCAAACTTGTTATAATCCCATTTAAGATGTTTGTTTCTTTACTAATCTGTAGTGGTTCAATGGATCGCAAAACTCACGGTTCGGATCACATCATGGTTATGACGTCACGGATCGGATCATTTTTCGGATCAGCACAAAAAAAAATTTGGATAGGGGGCAACTTAACTTTGCATTTATTACTTAGCCTACTTAAACTATTCTGATACCACAGCATAAACTACTAGCCTAAGTAATACATTATTAAAGGCAAGTGAACAGACTGTAAAAAGAACAAATACTGTACACCAATCACAACAAGCATAGATAAATACTACATAAAGTTACAAATAAAGTATAAGGTCTAACTGTAGTATTAATTTTCAAGCACAGAAATGTAATAATTAAATGTAAAATGACACTGTTCACTGTATAAATTTAATATAGATTAATCTTTGTTAAAGCTGTGTTTTGTTGTTTGATTTACATGACAGACAACAGCAGGTATTTATAGGTTGCTGTCACTTTAAGAGTAAGACCCTATGCACGTTCACATCCGACAGATACACATCCGAATTCTCACCTCGTTCAATTAAGACATAACCGAATGTGTTTAGGAGAATACTTGCCGAGAGGGGTATTTTGATTGACATAATGCGTGTATGTGTCCATCCAAGTGCATTGAGGACCCGTTTGCTCCGCGTCCATCTTTACGCGTTCTCTGCGCTGCACACCGGGAAAAGTCGTGACATGACCATGCGCGCCACACGTGCCACTGCCTAAACTGAAACTGACTGCTCTTCTTTTTATTAGCGGTGTATAAAATGGGCAAACAGCTCTCAGAAAATGGGTTGTCGTGTCCACACATGTATTTATTTATTTATTTATTTATTTATTAATTAAATTATTATTATTTTATTTCATAAAATCGCACCATTTTGCGTCATATAATCGCACAAGCTTGACATCGCGATTGCGATTGCGATATGATTAATCGTGCAGCTCTAGTCGACATACAACATGAGTTTAGAAAGCATATCTTCTCGCTCTCTTCCATAGACCTGTACCTCAAGTTGGAGGATGTGACGCGCAGGTTTCAGAAGCCGTGCATCATGGACGTGAAGATCGGCCAGAGGAGCTACGATCCCTTCGCTTCACAGGAGAAACGGGAACAGCAAATCAGGAAATACCCACTGATGGAGGAGATTGGATTCTTGGTTCTGGGGATGAGGGTATGTTTTCTTCTTTAAAATGTTGGTTTATGATTATCTCGGATTATCTTCTAATGAATAAGTGAATTAAACTGCCCCTATTATATTATTATTTTGGAGCTCTCCTACAATAGGTGTTTATTAGGGGTTAAACGGATCGTAGTTGATCTGATCCGTACGTACCAGTTTGCACACATGTAATTCACAGATTAATTGCAATGATTAACCATCATGGAGTGAAAGTGTATCAGTTGCACATGCTTTTTTCTTGCCAATTTACACATTCAAGCGATTTTAAACCGTTTCAGCGCAAGAAGAGGCAAAAGAGAACTCAATTTGGTACTTGCATGCTGTTATCTGTGCACACAGCCACACAGAGGCGTGTTTCAGACAGCACGCAAACACCAAATTGATTTCTCTTTTGCATCTCCTTGCACTTGAACAGACACATACAAACAAAATTGTCAAAATATCTGTCTCGGCAAGTTTTCTCATAAACACAGTTGGGCATGTATTAAGTGAACGTAAACAATTGAGAAAAAAATCTGAAAATCTTACAATTATATTCGATTACTGTTATTACTCTCATTAAAAAAATAAAATTTCTTATATTACATATTAGACATTTAAAGCCAGTTTAGAATTATTATTATTGTATGATTATTATCGATTAGTTGTGGCAACTCTAATTGTATTTATACCTAGTCATGCAGATATAAGGAGCTCTTTTTGGTGTCAGAATGTTGCAAGGTCCAAATTAGGTCTATTTTTGAATTCAAGGTGTTATCTGCTGTCACATTCACGTCATGGAACTTGTGAATTGTGTGGGGGGTCGTGTTTGCTGTGTAATATTAAGCAAAACCGCTGGGGTTGAAGTGTCAGAATGGCTTTGCATTTTGACTCACCTAACAAGTTCAGAGGTGGTTGTTCCACTCTCTACCAGCTCTTTTGAATCATCTGTACTTCTTGTGTAAAACCCAAACACTGCTGTCCTTAAAGAGATAGCCCTTGTCTTTTTGCATGAGAAATGAGGATAGCACAAAAAAGTAACAAAAATATATATATTCTTGGGAGCAATAGTTAACTTATCATTAATTGACTTATTTACTTGTTTGTTTAATTATTTACTTACTATGCCAGCAGCCATATCACCCTGTAGCCCAAGACTGGTTGCCCAATGAAGCTAAGCAGGGTTGAGCCTGGTCAGTACCTGGATGGGAGACCTACTGGGAAAACTAGGTTGCTGCTGGAAGGGGTGTTAGTGAGGCCAGCAGGGGGTGCTCACCCTGTGGTCTGTGTGGGTCCTAAAGCCCCAGTATAGTGATGGGGACACTATACTTGACAAAAAGCACCGTCCTTCAGATGAGATGTTAAACCGAGGTCCTGACTCTCTGTGGTCATTAAAAATCCCAGGATGTTCTTCGAAAAAAGAGTAACCCTGGCATCCTGGTCAAATTTGCCCATTGCCCTCCGTCCATTATCATGGCCACCTAAACATCCCCATATACTAATTGGCTTCACCAATCCTCTCCACCAATAAGCTGGTGTGTGGTGGGCGTTCTGGCGCAATATGGCTGCCGTCAAATCATCCAGATGGATGCTGCACATTGGTGGTGCTTGAGGTGATCCCCCCCTTCCATGTAAAGTGCTTTGAGTAGGGCTGCACGATTAATCGTAATTGAATCGAAATCGCGATTTGGCTTAGTGCGATTATGACATCGCAAAGGCTGCGATTTTTAATTATATAAATATGTACACAGCGTGTTAGTGAAGAGCTGCTCAGTTAATGACGCTCCATCTGAGAGCACTGCATTAGAAATGCAACACACGTCAAATATACAAACTTTCCAAACATGAGACTTCTTTTCTAACAAAAGACAACATTTAATGTGTTTTTACTCCACACTCACTTAATAACGTCAGTTGAGTGTTTGAAATAGCATTTTGATTAGCATTGGATTATAAATATACTTTATTATTACGGAAATACCCGAGAAGGCTTGAAGAAAACATATAAACCATGTATTGTTGCAGTCGTCTGTTTATTTTATTCATGTTTAATCAATCAAAGCGTTTCTACCGTCATGATGCCCATTGGGGATTTCCTGGTACAGCGTTTGTTGTTATCGCGTATATTTGGAGTATTTAGAGTATCTGCTCAAGGGCGCCCTCCGGCGTCCAGTATGAAACAGACATGTTTAGCGCCAAGTAATTTCACTCAATCCTATTCAGGGTAAAAATAGGAAAAATAATCCCTCTCTCTAAAGAACTTTGAGGGAAACAGATAATTAATGTTTTTCTCCAGCATACATAAGTGTACAGGTTTTTTTTTTTTTTTTTTTTCACAGTTGATGCATAAGAGGCATGTAGTTTATATGTATTAAATAAATGGACTCCATTTTTGATTTTGCATACCTCCTGACAAAAATAAATAAATTATCATTATAATATAATATTTGATTATAAATCCTTAGACCTTTCTACTGATTTATAGACATACATACTGCTTGCATGTTAACAAGTAACCCCACATTTTGTCATACAAGGTTTAAATATTATTTTCTAATTATTATAGTTATATTTATAATTAAATACTAATGCTAAATACTTTAATAATGAAAGTTATTACAACAGTAATATTTCTTATTTGGTTTAATATTTTTATTTAGCAACAATGATAATAATAATAATAATAATAAAAATAATTAGTCAAAATAATATATTACCACAAAATTTCGGGTCTAATTGTGCAGCCCTACAAACAAGCAAAACAAGCCTGGTATTGTTTATAATTTTAAAAAACAAAATTGTTTTATAAAATCGCATTTTAAATCGCAAATCGCAATTTTAACCAGAAAAATCGCAATTAGATTTTTTCTCCAAATCGTGCAGCCCTAGCTTTGAGTGCCAAGAAAAGTGCTATATAAATAAAACAACATTATTATTATTATTATTAATTAATTAATATTATTATTACTTTGTTTTATTTTTGTGGGAAATGAGAATCTTCTATCATTTTGAGAGCAAAGATGGAGTTCGTGATGAAGAAAAATGTCACAGCACATATAAATATTTCACCCAAAAGGTGAGCCCGTGGATATAACACGTGCAATTTGCAAACTTTGCATGAAAATAATGCCAGTGAAGGAGTCTCTCATACCAGTCAATTCAAGTGAAAGCAAAAACTAACTGAGCTTTTGGCATCTGAAGCTGCACGGCGCATTATTTCTCTCAGACACGACGAGAATAGACTTTACAGAGTGCTTGACTCTTGCATTGTCAGTACAAGATCTTGACCAAAAAATGATGCACCTCTTGATGTAAATAAATGTTGTGATGTTATTTCCATCAAGAAGTCAAGATCTTATATTGACAATGCAAGAGTCAAGCACTCTGTAAAGTCTATGCCAGCACATTACAAAGACTTTCAATGAATTTAAGGCCTGGACTCGGAGGTGCCAATTCATGTGTGATAATTATTCTTAATGATCCCTCCCAACCATTCTTTCACAATTTGAGCCTGACGATCTTGACTTTATCATCCTGGAATATGGCCATGATCCTCCTAGAGAGATCAGAGATCCATCTTCCTACATGGTTGCTACACACTCCATCAATTAGGGTTAAAAGAACTGTATAATCATAATAAAGACTTCTTTTTTGGCCGGGCAGTGTGTATATATACAGCCATTTCAGCTGATGATGAGCTTTGGTATGGCTAGTGCCTGAGCCTCGTGTTTTTAATTAATGGTCAGCAGCTTTAGAGTGGGCTGAAGGGGATGAAAGCTCAGTGGTAAAGCCACAGCGTTGTGTGCACTGGAGTCACACATTTACTGAGCTCTGGACACAGCAGGCAATAGCAACACTGCCATTAACACTGCTGGAGTGAAGTGTTCAGATAGCTCGGGAGGGACATTTGGTCTGTATAATCATGGGAAATGGGACAAACGGAGCATGCAAAGACACACAAAAAGTGGACCTAGCATTTACTGCAATAATGGTTGAAGCAATCATAAATCCTCTGTAAAATGGTGAACTTTGATCACCTCAGCCACTGAAAATATGCATAATGCTGCGTAAACTGTTAATCGACCACAAAAATGGAATCCACACTTCGTCAAAAACCTTGGCATATTTAAGAAACGCCTGTATTCATAATTTCTTTGTATGACAGCCTGGCCAGAAATTATGTTGGCACAATTTGGCATGTTTCATTGCGATATCACAAATAAACAATTGACTCCAAGCACAATTTTTCCCAATAAAAATTAGGTTTTTACAGTTCTTACAGATGTGTATATATTAAATAATAATAATATTATTTGTCAGCTCTTTTATTCATTAGCATTTAGAGCCATGCACGTGCTTGTATCTGTATCTTCTGCACTGGACTGTTTTGTATCCATGTTCTGTAAATACTCTGTGTGGATCAGAACGAGGTCTCTGCACCAGCTGTCTTGCGTAACACATCCTGTTCATAAAGCTTGATTGTTTAGTCACATGTTTTCTTGGCAGTACATGTATATGAATAAATCTTGGAAATAAGACAAATTCCAGAGCTGTAATTTCTCAACTTGGTTGACGCAGATCGTGACCACTCTTCCCATTTATTGTGTCATTGCGTAGAATGACCACAGTGAGTGGACTAATGGGGTAAAAAGGAGGGGAGCCATTCTAGGGGCCAAAAGGGCCCATGACAAACAAAAAGAAGTAAACCCCAAATCCTGTTCTTTGTACAAGTAGTTTTAATATATTCATCTATGGACTATGGACTAACATTTGATCCTTCTGCGGCAGGTTCTAAATCTGAACGGATGAGAGAAATTCATGCATTGAGTGAGTCATATTGTCAGGAAAGAAATGAAAATTTGTTCACCATAAAAGAGAAAAAGGGCCGGCAGCAGTTTAGAAGGAGAATGTTTAACCAAATAATTTTTCCAAGGAAGGTGAGTGTACTAACAAGTCATATTAACCATAACAGAGAGAGAATGGTGCCAGACTGGTTTGGAAAATTATGTCTGGATTTACCACATCAATGTAACACTGTTACAGGAAACCCTTGTTCAAAATTAAACAGAAAAGGCTGGTTAAAAACAGTCCAAGGGCTGTTTTCCACAGAATTTGTCATTTAAGTGAATGTAAAGAAGGATATTTCTACCAATTTTAAAATACATAAAATTATAAAATGATCAATATTTAAAGGGTTGATTCACCCCAAAATGAAAATGATGTCATTAATTACTCACCCTCATGTCATTCCACACCCGTAAGACTTTCGTTCTTTGGAAGACAAATTAAGACATTTGATGACAGAATACTGTCAGATTTTCTTCCATTGACTGCCTTTGCAACTACCATATTACAATTTAACATATGTTTTAATATATTTCAAAATGTAATTTATTCCTGTGATGCAAAGCTGAATTTTCCACATCATTACTTCAGTCTTCAGTGTCACATGATCCTTCAGAAATCATTCTAATATGATGATTTGCTGCTCAAGAAACATTTCTTATTATTATGAATGTTGAAAACAGTGCTGCTTAATATTTTTGTGAAACCCATAACTACCATTCAAAAAGTTGGAATTTCCATTTCAAATAAAGGCTGTTCTTTTGAACTTTCTGTTCATCAAAGAATCCTGATACAATTTAACCGTTTACACAATTATTAAACCGCAAAAATTGTTTTCAACATTGAAAGAAATTTAATATTTCTGTAGTAATAGAGAGAGCAAGAGAGAGAGAGAGAGAGAGAGAGGAGGGGGGGGGGGTATGTTTGGTTATCTGTGCCATCAGACAGGATGAGCTTATCACACTGTGGCCTCTCCCAGCATCCTCTGGGTCTTTCACTTCTCTCTTGAGAAACATGGGTGGAGACCTCTAAACTCTTTATCAGCTTATGATGGATGAGGTTTACTCAACACCCCTTTACTTATGCAGAGCCATGTCATTTTTAATTATCTTTGAGAAAATGTAGTCAGAGAATAGGCTTAATATCTGCTGCCTTTCTTGATTTGTACATAGCTTTAAACATGCAATGTAAAACTTTCCTGATCACATGCTAAAGCTAGGTAAGATGTGTCAGTGCATTGCCACTAAATAAATAATATTTAAATAAATCTTTACAATACATCTTTATATCTTTACAAGTGACTTTACAATACATGTCTGTAGTATACAATCAATCCATTATTTGTTATTATAATATAATAAATGTCAGAGTAGATTTTCTACATGGCGGGTAGAATGGGTTTTATATCTAAGCAAATGTATCCAGATTTAAGTAATCATGTCATGCTTGTTGGTCATTTGCCATTGTATAAAACTATGTGCAGTTTTTAACTGAAGGTTAGGCATGAGATATTAAAGCATTTTTACAATAATGGTAACTGTTGGGTACAGTGTGTCAACTACAGGTCTTAAGCTTT